>JAMKCH010062750.1:0-10965 GCA_023653785.1 Ophioderma brevispina
AGTTGGAGTAGTGCAAATGCATTGGAGAATGTAAATGCAGAAGTAAATGCAGTTTAGAATGTTAATGCAGTTGGAGATGTAAATGCAGAATTTAAATGCAGTTTTAGAATGTAAATGCAGTTGGAGAATGTAATGCAGAATTAAATGCAGTTTAGAATGTAAATGCAGTTGGAAAATGTATATGCAGTTGGAGAATGTTAATGCAGTTGGAGAATGTTAATGCAGTTGGAGAATTTAAATGCAGTTTAGAATGTAAATGCAGAATGTAAAGCAGTTTTAGAATGTAAATGCAGTGGGAGAATGCAAATGCAGTTTAGAATGTAAATGCAGTTTAGAATGTAAATGCAGTTGGAGAATGTAAATGCAGAAAGTAAATGCAGTTTAGAATGTAAATACAGAATGTAAATGCAGTTTAGAATGTTAATGCAGTTTTAAAAGTGGAAATGCAGTTGGAGATGTAAATGCAGAATGCAAATGCAGTTTAGAATGTAAATGCAGTGGAGAATGTAAATGCAGTTGGAGAATTTAAATGCAGAATGTAAATGCAGATTTAGAATGTAAATGCAGTTTTAGAATTAAATGCAGTTTAGAATGTAAATACAGTTTTTTTAAGAATGTTAATGCAGTTTAGAATGTAATGCAGTTGGAGAAGGTAAATGCAGTTGGAGAATGTAAATGCAGTTTAGAATGTAAATGCAGAATGTAAATGTAGTTTTAGAATGTAAATGCAGTTAGAATGTAAATGCAGAAGTAAATGCAGTTTTAGAATTAAATGCAGTTTTTGAATGTTAATGCAGTTGGAGAATGCAAATGCAGTTTAGAATGTAATTGCAGTTTTAAGAATGTAAATGCAGTTGGGGAATGTAAATGCAGAAGTAAATGCAGTTGGAGAATTTAAATGCAGTTTAGAATGTAAATGCAGAATGTAAATGCATTGGAGAATGTAAATGCAGTTTAGAATGTAAATGCAGTTGGAGATGCAAATACAGTTTTAGAATGTAAATGCAGAATGTAAATGCAGTTTTAGAATGCAAATGCAGTTTAGAATGTAATGCAGAATGTAAATGCAGTGTTTAGAATGTAAATTCAGTTTTAGAATGTAAATGCAGTTGGGAATGTAAATGCAGAATGCAAATGCAGTTTAGAATGTAAATGCAGTTGGAGAATGTAAATGCAGTGTTTAGAATGTAAATGCAGTTGTACAATGTAAATGCAGTTGGGGAATGTAAATGCAGTGTTTAGAATGTAAATCCAGTTGTACAATGTAATTGCAATTTTTTAATGTAAATGCAGTTTAAGAATGTAAATGCAGTTTAGAATGTAAATGCAGTTGTACAAATATAAATGCAGTTGCAGAATTTAAATGCAGAATGTAAATGCAGTTTAGAATGTAAATGCAGTTGCAAAAGTTCAAATGCAGTTGGAGAAGGTAAATAGAGAATGTAAATGCAGTTTAGAATGTAAATGCAGTTGGAGAATATAAATGCAGTTTTATAATGTAAATGTAGTTGGAAACGTGCGAATGCAGTTGGAGAATGTAATTGCAGTTTAGAATGTAAATGCAGTTGGAGATGCAAATACAGTTTTAGAATTTAAATGCAGAATATAAATGCAGTTGGAGAAGTTCAAATGCAGTTGTAGAAGTAAATGCAGAATGTAAATTCAGTTTTAGAATGTAAATACAGAATGTAAATGCAGAATGTAAATGCAGAATTTAAATGCAGTTTTAGAATGCATTTGCAGTTGCAGAATGTAAATGGAGTTTTAGAACGTAAATGCAGTTGGAGAAGTGCAAATGCATAGGACAATGTAAATGCAGAATTTAATGCAGTTTAGAATGTTAATGCAGAATTTAATGCAGTTTTTGAATGTTAATGCAGTTGGAGATGCAAATACAGTTTTAGAATGTAAATGCAGAATATAAATGCAGTTGGAGAAGTGCAAATGCAGTTGTAGAATGTAAATGCAGAAGTAAATGCAGTTTAGAATGTAAATGCAGTTAGAGAATGTAAATGCAGAATTTAAATGCAGTTTAGAATGCAAATGCAGTTGTAGAATGTAAATGCAGTTTGAGAATGTTAATGCAGAATGTAAATGCAGTTTAGAATGTAAATGCAGTTTTAAAAGTGCAAATGCAGTTGGATAATGTAAATGCGTTTTAGTTTAAGGAATGTTATGCAGTTTTAGAAGAATGTAAATGCAGTGGAGAATGTAAATGCATTGGAGAATGTAAATGCAGAAAAGTAAATGCAGTTTTAAAATGTAAAATGCAGTTTTAGAATGTAATACAGAATGTAATGTATTGTTTAGAATGTAAATGCAGTTAAAAAGTGGAATGCCGTTGGCGAGTGTACATTGCAAGAGTGCAAAATGCAGTTTAGAATGTAAATCAGTTGGAGGACTGTAAATGCAGTTGGAGAATTTAAATAGCAGGAATGAAATGCAGAAAGATTTAGATGTAAAGGCATTTTAGAATGGAAATGGCAGTTTAGGAAGGTAAATACAGAATGCAAATGTAGTTTAGAATGTAAATGACAGTTTTAAAAGTGGAAATGCAGTTGGAGAATGTAAGGACAGAATGCAATGCAGTTTAGAATGTAATGCAGTTGGATAATGTAAATGCAGTTGCAAGAGTTGAAATGCACAAATGTAAATGCAGAACAAAAACTTGGGGAATTAAATGCAGTTTTAGAATGAAATGCAAAATGTAATGCAGTTGAGAATGTAAATGCAGTTTTAGATAAAAAAAATGCATTTGGAGACTCTATATATGCAGTTTTAGAATGTAAATTGCAGCAATGTAAATGCAGTTTAGAATGTAGTTTTGAATGTACATGCAGAATGTAAATGCAGTTTAGAATGTAAATGCAGTTGGAAAAGTGCGGGATATGCAGTTGGAGAATGTAAATGCATTTTAGAATGTAAATGCAGTGGAGAAGTGCAAATGCATGCGACAATGTTAAAGGCAAAATTTAAATGCAGTTGGCGACTGTAAATGCAGTTTTAGAATGTAAATGAAGTTGGAGAATGCAAATGCAGTTGGAGAATGTAAATGCAGAATATAAATTGAGTTGGAGAAGTGCAAATGCTGGGGAGCATGTAAATGCAGAATTAAATGCCAGTGTTAGAATGTAATTGCAGTAGGAGAATGTAAAGCAGAAGTTAATGGAGTTTTAGAGTAAATGCAGGAAATGTAATGCAGTTTTCGAATGTAAATGCAGTTTTAAAAGGCAAATGCAAATTGGATAATGTAAAGCAGAAGGCAAATGCAGTTAGAATTAAATGCAGTTGGAGAAGTAAATGCAATGTTTAGAATTGTAATGCAGTTGTACAATGGTAAAGGCAGTTGGAGATGTAAATGCACTTAAGAATGTAAATGCAGTGTTGAATGTAAATGCAGGTGGAGAATGTAAATGCAGTTGGAGAATGTAAATGCAGTTGGAGAATGTAAATGCAGTTTTAGAATGTAAATGCAGACTATAAATGCAGTTGGAGAAGTGCAAATGCAGTTGGAGAATGTAAATGCAGAATGTAAATGCAGTGTTAGACTGTAAATGCAGTAGGAGAATGTAAATGCAGAATTTAAATGGAGTTTTAGAATGTAAATGCAGAATGTAAATGCAGTTTTAGAATGTAAATGCAGAATGTAAATGCAGTTTTAGAATGTAAATGCAGTTTTAAAAGTGCAAATGCAGTTGGATAATGTAAATGCAGAATGCAAATGCACTTTAGAATGTAAATGCAGTTGGAGAATGTAAATGCAATGTTTAGAATGTAAATGCAGTTGTACAATGTAAATGCAGTTGGAGAATGTAAGTGCAGTTTAAGAATGTAAATGCAGTTTTAGAATGTAAATGCAGTTGGAGAATGTAAATGCAGAAAGTAAATGCAGGTTTAAAATGTAAATGCAGTTTTAGATGTAAATACAAATGTAAGTGTATTTTAGAATGTAAATGCAGTTTAAAAATTGGAAATGCATTGGAGATTGTAATGCAGATGCAATGCAGTTTTAGAATGTAAATTGCAGTTGGAGAATGTAAATGCAGTTGGATAATTTAAATGGCAGAATGTAAATGCAGATGTAGAATGTAAAGGCAGTTTTAGAATGTAATGCAGTTTTAGAATGTAAATACAGAATGCAAATGTAGTTTTAGAATGTAAATGCATTTTTACAAGTGGAAATGCAGTTGGAGAATGTAAATGCAGAATGCAAATGCAGTTTAGAAGTAATGCAGTTGGATAAATGTAAAGCAGTTGCCCGAGTTGAAGCACAAGTAAACTGCAGGTGGGGAATTTAATGCAGTTTTAGAATGTAAATGCAGAAAGTAAATGCCGTTGGAGAATGTAAATTCAGTTTTAGAATAAAACAATGCATTTGGGAGAATCTAAATGCAGTTTAGAAATGTCAATGCAGAATGTAACTGCGTTTTATATGCAGTTTTAGATTGTAAATACAGAATGTAATGCAGTTTTAGCAATGTAAATGCAGTGGAAAAAGTGGCGAATGCAGTTGGAGAAGTAAATGCAGTTTTGAATGTAAATGCAGTTGGAGAAGTGCAAATTCATGCGAGCAATGTAATGCAAAATTTAAATGCAGTTTTCGAATTAAATGCAGTTTTGAATGTATGCAGTTGGAGAATGCAACTGCAGTTGGGGAGAATGTAAAGGCAGAATATAAATGCCGTTGGAGGAAGTGCAAATGCGTTGGAGAAGTAAATGCAGAATGTAAATGCAGTGTTAGGGACTGTAATTGCAGTAGGAGAATGTAAATGCAGGAATTTAAATGGAGTTTAGAAATGTAAATGCAGATGTAAATGCAGTTTTAGAATGTAAATGCAGTTTACAGTGCAATATGCAATTGGATAATGTAAATGCAGAATGCAAATGCAATTTAGCATGTAATGCAGTTGGAGATTTAAATGCATGTGTAGAAGGTAAATGCAGTTGTACAATGGTAAATGCAGTTGGAGAAGGTAAATGCAACTGAAGAAGTAATGCAGTTTTGAATGTAAATGCAGTTGGCGCATGTAATGCAGTTGGAGAATGTACATGAAGTTGAGAATGTAAATCAGTTTAAGAAGGAAATGCCGTTGTTAGAATATAAATGTAGTTGGAGAATGCAAATGCAGTTTTAAGATGTAAATGCAGAATAAAATGCAGTTGGAGAAGTGCAAATGCAGTAGGAGAATGTAAATGAATTATAATTTGTAAAAAAAAAAAAAAAAAAAAAAAAAAATTTAGAATGTAAATGCAGTTTTAAAAGGGCAAATGCAGTTTAATAATGTAAATGCCAAAATTGCAAATTGGCAGTTTAGAATGTAAATGCAGTTGGAGAGTGTAAATGCATTTACGAATGTAAATGCAATTTTACAAGGTAAATGTAGTTGGAAGAATGCAAATGCAGTTGGAGAATGTAAATGCAGAATTTAAATGCAGTGTTAGAATGGAAATGCAGTTTTTACAAGTGCAATGCAGTTGGATAATGTAAATGCATTTTATTTTTCAATGATTTAAAAATGAAATGCAGTTGGAGAATGTAAATGCAGTTAAGAATTTAAATGCAGTTTTCGATGTAATGCAGTTGGAGAATGGTTAAATGCAGATTGGAGAATGTAAATACCGTTGGAGAAGGTAAATGCAGTTAGAATGTTATGCAGTTTTAGAATGTAAATGCAGGTGTAGAAGGTAAATGCAGTTGGAGAATGGAAATGCAGAAAGTAAATGCAGTTGGAGAATGTAATGCAGAACAGTAAAATGGCAGTTTTAGCATGTAAATACAGAATGTAAATGTAGTTTAGAAATGTAAATGCAGTTTAAAAGTGGAAATGCAGTTGGAGAATGTAAATGCAGAATGCAAATGCAGTTTAGAAGGAAAGGCAGTTGGAGAATGTAATTGCCGTTGGAGAATGTAAAGGCAGATGTATGCAGATTTAGAATGTAAAAGGCAGTTTAGAATGTAAATGCAGTTTAGGAATGAAATACAGAATGCAAATGTAGGTTTAGAAGGTAAATGCAGTTGTAAAAGTGGAAATGCAGTTGGGAATGTAAATGCAGAATGCAAAATGCAGCTAGAATGTAATGCAGTTGAAAATGTAAAGCAGTTGCAGGGTTAAAGCACAATGTAAATGCAGTTGGGGAATTTAAATGCAGTTTAGAATGTAAATGCAAAATGTAAAGCAGGTGGAGAAGGTAAATCAGTTGAGAATAAAAATGCATTTGGATAATCTAAATGCAGTTTTAGACTGTAATGCAGGAATGTAAATGCAGTTTTAAGAAGCAGTTTTAGATGTAATGCCGAATGTAAATGCAGTTTCGAATGGAAATGCAGTTTTAAAAGCAAATGCAGTTGGATAATGTAAATGCAGCTGCAAATGCACTTTAGATATGTAAATGCAGTTGGAGAATGGAAATGCAATGTTTAGAATGCTAAATGCAGTTGTACAATGTTAAATGCAGTTGGAGAATGTAAAATGCAGTTTTAGAATATAAATGCAGTTTTTAGCATGTAACCTGAGTTGAGAAGGTAAATGCGTTGGAGAATGTAAAGCAGTGGAGAATGTAAATGCATTCTAAAACTGGGAACTGCAGTTTCCGATGAAATGCAGTTGGAGAATGCAAAGGCAGTTTTAAATGTTAAATGCAGAATATAAGCAGTTGGAGAAGTGCAATGCAGTGGAGATGTAAATGCAGAATGTAAATGCAGTGTTAGACTGTAAAGCAGTAGGAGGGAATGTAAAGGCAGTATAAGAATGTAAATGCAGTTTTCGAATATAATGCAGTCGGAAGATGCAATGCAGTTTAGCATGTAAATGCAGAATATAAATGCAGTTGGCGAATGTAAATGCAGAATGTAAATTGCAGTTTTAGACTGAATTGCAGTAGGAGAATATAATGCAGAATTTAAATGCATTTAGAATGGAAAGGCAGAATGATATGAGTTTTTAGAATGTAATGCAGTTGTAAAAGGGCAAATGACAGTGGGGAATAATTAAATGCAGAAGCAAATGGCCATGAGTTAGAATGAAATGCAGTTTAAGAATGGAATGCAATGTTTCTGAAGTAAAATGCGTTGTTTACAATGTAAATGCAGTTGGAGGAAGGTAATGCAGTTTAAGAATGTAACTGCCGTTTAGAATGTAAATGCAGTTGGAGAATGTAAATGCAGTTGCGAGAAGTAAATGCAGTTGGAGAATGGAAATGCAGTCATAGAATGTAATGCAGTTTAGAATGTTAAATGCAGTTGAGAGTAATGCAAATGCAGTTTAGGAATGTAAATGCAGAATAAAATGCAGTTTTAGAATGTCAAATGCAGTTTTAAAGTGTGCAAAATGCAGTTAATAATGTAAAATGCAAAATGCAAATGCAGTTAGAAGGTAAATGCAGTTGAGAATGTACATGCAGTGTTTAGAATGTTAAATGCAGTTGTACAATGTAAATGCGTTGGGAGTGTCAATGCAGTTTAAGAATGTAAATGCAGTTTACAATGTAAATGTAGTTGCGAGAATTGCAAATGCAGTTGGAGAATGTAAATGCCAGAATTTAAATGCAGTTTAGAATGGTTGGAGAATGTAAATTGCAGAATTTACATGGCCGTTTTCGATGTAAATGCAGTTTGAAAAGTGGAATGCAGTTGGATAATGTAAAGGCAGAATGCAAATGCAGTTTAGAATGTAAATGCAGTTGGAGAATGAAAATGCAGTTTTCAGATAGTAAATGCGTTTGAGAATGTAAATGCAGTTGGAGAATGTAAATGCAGTTGGGAATGTAAATGCAGTTGGAGAAATTAAATGCAGTTGCGAGAATGTAATGCAGTTTAAGAATGTAAATGCAGTTAGAATGTACATGCAGTGGGAGAATGCAAATGCAGTTTTGAATGTAAATGCAGAATAAAATGCAGTGTTAGAATGTAAATGCAAGTTTTAAAGTGCAAATGAAGTTTAATAATGTAATTCAAATGCAATGCAGTTTAGGAATGTAAAGCCGTGGATCAGTAAATGCAGTGTTTAAATGTACATGCAGTGTCCAATGTAAATGCAGTTGGAGAGTGTAAATCAGTGAAGACTGTAATGCGTTTTCAGTGTAAATGTAGTTGAGGAATGCAAATCAGTTGGAGAATGTAAATGCCCGAATTGAAATGCAGTTTTTAGAATTGAGTGGAGAAAGTCAATGCAGAATTTAATGCAGTTTGAATGTAAATGCAGTTAAAGTGGAAATGCTTGGATAATGTAAATGACAAATGCAAATGCCGTTTAGAATGTAAATGCAGTGGAGAATGCAAATGAGTTTAAGAATGTAAATGCAGTTTAGAATGAAATGCAGTTGGAGAATGTAAATGCAGGGAGACTGTAAAGACAGGTGGAGAATGTCATGCAAGTTTCATCAATGGTAAGCCAGTGTTAGAATGTTAAATGCAGTTTTAGAATGTAAAATCCCCCAGTTGGAGAATGTAAATGCAGAAAGTAAATGCATTTAGCCATGTAAATACAGACTGTAAAAGTAGTTTAGAATTGTAAATGCAGTTTTAAAAGTGGAAATGAAGTTGGAGAAGTAAAGCCAGAAGCAAATGCAGTTAGCATGTAACACAGAGCAGTTGGAGAATGTAAAGGCAGGTGGAGAATGTAAGAGCAGCATGTAATGCGATTTAGAATGTAAAGGCGTTTTAGAATGTAAATGCAGTTTTAGAAGGTAAAATCAGAATGCAAATTAGTTTAGATGTAAAGGCTGCAGTTTTAAAAGTGGAAATGCTGTTGGAGAATGTCAATGCAGAATGCAAAAGCAGTTAGAATGAAAGCAGTTTGAAAATGTCAATTGCAGTGCAGGTTTAATGCACAATGGAATGCAGTGGGGAATTTAAATTTGGCAAATGCATGCGAATGTAAATGCAGAATTAAATGCAGTGTGCGAATGTAAATGCAGTTTTAGAATGTCAATGCAGTGGAGAAGGCAAATGCAGGTTAGATGTAAATGCAGACTATAAATGCCGTGGAGAAGTGCAATGCAGTTGGAGAATGCTAATGAGATGTAAATGCAGGGTTAGACTGTAAAATGCAGTTTTAGAATTGTGCTAAATGCCGAATGAACTGCAGTTTTAGAATGTAAACAGAATGTAAAGCAGTTTTAGAATTGTAAATGCAGTTTAAAGGCATGCAGTTGGGTGGATAATGTAAATGCAGAATGCAAAGGCACTTTAGGAATGTAAATGCAGTGGAGAATGTAAAAGCATGCTCCACGACTGTAAAGGCAGTTGTACAATGAAATGCGTTGGAGAATGTAAATGCATTCTACGAATGTAAATGCAGTCATAGAATGTAATGCAGTTGGAGAATGTAAATGCGTTGGAGAATGTAAATGACGTTGGAGAATAAAGCAGTTAAGAATGTTAATGCAGTTTAGAATGTACAGCAGTTTCAAGAATTTTTTTTTGTAAAGGCAGTTGGAGAATGTAATGCAGAAAGTTAACGCAGTTTTAGAATGTTCAATACAGAATGTAAATGTAGTTTTAGAATCTAAAAGGCAGTTTTTAAAAGTGGAAATGCTGTTGGAGAATGTACTGCAGAATGGCAAAGCAGTTTGAAGGTAAATGCAAGTTGGAGAATGTAATGCGTGGAGAGAATAATGCAGATGAAATGCCGATTTAGAATGTTAAAGGCAGTTTTAGAATTGTAATGCAAGTTTTAGAATGTAAATACCGAAGCAAATGTAGTTTTAAATTGTAAATTCAGTTTTAAAAGTGGAAATGCAGTGGAGAATGTAAATGCAGAATGCAAATGCGTTTAGAATGTAAAATGCGTTGAAAATGAAATGCAGTTGCAGGGTTTAAATGCACAATTTAAATGCAGTTGGGGAATTTAAATGCAGTTTTACTATGTAAATGCAAAATGTAAATTGCAGTTGGAGAATGTTAATGAAGTTTTAGAATAAAAATGCATTCGGAGAATCTAATGCAGGTTTAGAATGTAAATTGCAGAATGTAAATGCAGTTTTAGAATTGCAGTAGTAGAATGTAAATGCAGGTTTAGCATGTAAATTGCAGTTTTAAAAAAAAAAAGTGAAATGAGTTGGATTAATGTAATGGAATGCAATGCGCACTTAGAATGTCTATGCAGTTGGAGAATGTAAATGCAATGTTTAGAATGTAAATGGCAGTTGACATGTAAATGCAGTTGTACAATGTAAATGCAGTTGGAGAATGTAAAATGCGTTAGAATGTAAATGCAGTTTTAGAATGTAAATGCAGTTGATAATGTAAATGCAGTTGGAGAATGTAAATGCAGTTGGAGAATGTAAATGCAGTTGGAGAAGTTAAATGCAGTTTAAGAATGTAAATGCAGGTTTTAGAAGGTAAATCAGTTTAAAAGTGCAACTGCAGTTGGGTAATGTAATGACAGGAATGCAAATGCATTTAGAAGTATAATGCAGTGGAGAATGTAATTTGGCAATGTTTTAGAATGTAAATGCAGTTGTACAAATGTAAATGCAGTTGGAGAATGTAAATGCAGTTTAAGAATGTAATTGCAGTTGGACACTGTAAAAGCAGTTGGAGAGTGTAAATGCAGTTTAAGAATGTAATGCAGTTTTACAATGTAAAGTAGTGGAGAAGGCAAATGCAGTGGGGAGGATGTAAAATTGCAGAATTTAAATGCCAGTCTAGACTGAGTTGGAGAGGGTAAATGCAGAATTTAAATTGCAGTTGTAGAAGTAAAGCAGTTTTTAAAAGTGGAAAGGCAGTTGGATAATGTAAATGCAGAATGCAAATGCAGTGTAGAATGTAAATGCAGTTGGGAATTTGCCAAGGCCAGGTAAGAACTGTAAATGGCAGTTTTAGATGTAAAGCCGTGGAGAATGTAAATGCAGTGGAGAATGTAAATACAGTGGGAGAATGTAAATGCAGTTTAAGAATGTAATGCAGTTTTAGAAGTAAATGCAGTTTTAGAATGTAAATGCAGTTGGAGAATGTTAATGCAG
>JAMKCH010062757.1:0-16055 GCA_023653785.1 Ophioderma brevispina
CCAATATTAAATTTTACACAGTACTCTATGGGGATTACAAAATCACGTTTATTTTAGCTCTTTACATGAAATATCGCGCGAAACTTTACAGGTACGGTTTTTGGGGTGAAGGCCATTCTATCAAAATGAAAACGTTATATAAATTAAATGGGCCATCCTCCTTTAAAGTTACGGCAAACTAAAAGTTAGCCTACCCAATCACTGGATTGTCCTTAGCTATCTAATGTTCCTATATGCTTTTGGGTATGTATTTTTATGTGTTAAAATATTTTCTAGTCTCAATGGCCTAGACTGTAATTGCGAGCCAAATTCAAAAAAAATTTCATATTTTTGAAAAATGTGCCCAGTGCCCGCTTTAACAGCCGTACTTACTTGCTAATGATCTATTAGTGAAGCAGGGGCATGAAGGATAACACGATATACTGCGTGAATAGTACGTAACTGCCTCCTCAAAATCACACGAACGGAACGCCTGTCATTACAAAAAGATATAACACATATATTACTATATATTCCATGGTTAGAAATAAAATAAACAAAGATAGCCAAGGGGCATTCTACCCACATTTGATTCTCCATACTTTGAATAGCAATAATCTATGGACATTCTGAATTGGTTGGGATGAGGACATGCTAGTCCATGGGTAATTTTGATGGCAATTTAATCATTTTTCAGATTTTACTGATAACCCCAGTGTAACATCTTAAAGGAAAGATGTCATGATTCTGAATTGGAAAATTGGTATGTATGGATGGAAAGCTTAAGTACGTCGATTACATATAATCAAAATAAGTTGAAAATTGTCCACATTGTTGAGTATTGTGCCCTTTTAATTTTTCCGACCAATAGCTTACTCAAAAACGTTCCGACAAATCCACATCGAGGCAAATGGTGACTCAAAGTGATGACCATCCTGACCTAAACACACTGATGATTAATGATATGTTGAAAGAGCCCCAGATTTCAGATTTAAATTGGCCAAGAGACAGAGAATCAAAATTAGAGCGGGTTTGCATAAACCAAGTTATCCAAAGATTTGCTGCTCTAACATGAAAAGTCTCAAAAACCGCATTGCTATTTAGTGAGGAAAACAAGTGAATTTGAGATTTTCTTTAGTGTTATCATCATAAAGTAGGTGAGTACACGTGAAGTGAACAGAATTTTTTTTTTTTTTTTTAGTAATAATTGGTATTTTCTTTTGTAAGACAGTTTAAATAACATAACAAGAATGTGATATTCCATCTGTGATCTAATTTAAGCGTACTCATCATTGAATCAACTAGGTGTTCTTACACCAGCAGATAGAATAATTCTAGCTAGATTGTTCAAAGACTGAGGCCTGTGAGAGAGAGTTTGAGAACAATTTGACAAACCTGACTAACACTAGTCAAAATGTGGCAGAACAAGGATTCAGCAAGTTGTTTTTAGGATGACATTTGAAGGTAACATTTGACACGACGGATAAACCACAACGCTTGGAAAAACAGTGGAAGAATTGAATCCACATGTGAGACAAGTAATGTTGCTGGCAAAAATTAGACCAAGGTATTGAAATGAATGATTCACTTTCTCAAATTGCATGGTCATTAGATACCAAACAAACATGTTCAAAATTTACAAAGGTTATGTGCTGAACCCAAAAAAGCATCAATTGAGTTTGTTGAGATAAGAGTGAGTAGTTTGTTTTTTCTGAACCAACTAGCAAATATATGTAGTTATGATGAGACTATTTTGAAGACATGCAGGGTCTGATGAACTTACAAATAAAGGAAGTAGTATCATCCGCATACATTCCAGTTTACATGTGACAGTATCAGGAAGGTCATTAACAAAGATATAAATAATAAAGGACATAATATAGCCATTAGTGAACCCAATAATTAATTGGCTTAAATCAGAATTAGAGCAGCCAATCTGGAAAGATTGGCAATATGTTTATGAGATAAGATTTGAAAACCAGTTGAGTTCAGTGCCATTGATACCACATTTTGGAGCTTATACAATATAAGAAAGACTGTTGTGATTTACATATCAAATTGATTTCTGAGGTCAATAGAAAAATGGCACCAGTGACTTTTCCCTCATCCATTGGTCTAAGAATAAAGTCAGGGACATCAATTACTGTGGATTAGCAGGGTAGCAGTTGAAAATGAGTGACGAAAACCAAGATGCGCTGAAGCTAGAAAATTATTTACAGCCAAGTATGGTACATTTGGATCATGAAACTGCCTCTCAATTATTTTGAAACAATAATTAAGACAGAAATAGGGCGATAATTTTGTACATCAGACTTACTGCCACATTTTGAAAATTGGAACAACTTTAGATTTTTCAATCTGATGGAGGAAAAAAAAACAGATGTTTCCAGAGAAAGATTACATATATAGGCAAGTGAATTACAAATATTAGTTTGCAGCAGTTTAAGCAATTTAACATCAACATCATCACTGTCCAGGTGATTTATCCTATTAGATAATGACAAATATGGTCCAATACATATATTCAGCAGAAATGTAATTAAAGTAAAAGTGGGCATTCTTCAACAGAATACATTAAGCTGTCACTAACATCCTTACGATAAGGCACCTTTATTATCGAGATTAGAATCAATTTTATCAGCGAAAAATAGAAACCAATAGTGTAAAATAATGTAAATATGTTGGCAGGTATTATCATTAACAACAGTTGCTTAATCATTACTTTAATAGTACTATAGTACTCTTTGTTTTATTCGGAAGTACCCTTTATGGTTTTTCTACAGCTTTTTAGAATCCTTTAAGTTGTTTTCAATCTCACTACATAGTATTTCCTTTTTAGACTATTCTTAAATTATTGACCTTATTACGAAGTGCTTGGGCTTACGCCAGTAAGGGATGTGAGTTTTAGAAGCTTTATTGTAATAGAATCTTATATTTAGTAAGTTGAGGAAGTCACTAGTTACCCATTTAGGGAGGTAACCTTTAATCCTCTTTTCTCTAATGGGGATGTTATTTACAAACATCGTTAAATAAATAAATCCAGACTGACCATGCGGTATCATCAACCTCGGAGTAACTAGTGCTTTTTTCCCAGTCTTTGTTTAAGGAGTTTATAAATCAATCTGTTCAAGTTTTGTAGGAACGTTGACTTGCATGATTTTTAGGAGGATTTTTAATTGTTCGTTATTTTACGGAACAATATAAAAATTATGAGGTCATTCAAGCCAGTGATGGACTCCAATGAGCAGTGATCATTCGGAGTGATACCAAGCAAGATCAAACAAGTGAACCCTAGTTTCTGGGTAATCCTTGTTGGTTCAGTAATCAATTGAGCAAGATTGGAATTCTTAGCTAAGTTATTACTTCTTGGAAGAGTTAGTCTTAAAATAAATCAAGATTATAATCACCAACAAAAATAATTCTTATAATTAGGCCGCTGCCTAAAATCGGTCATCCGTAGGTCAATTTTACTTAAATACTCAACATTAGAACTGGGCTGCCTATACCAGTACCAAGCAAAATAGGTTTTGTACAAGGTAAATTAATTAATACAGTTTAAAAAAGCTTCAACATTGTACCTTATCAAAGTAATTTTAACATCTTCATTGAAATCAATACCTCCTTATAAATACAACAATACCTCCCTGTTCCATACCAATGCGATCTTTTCTACACATTTATACCATTACTCATTATATCATTATCATCAAATATCTGGAAGTTAACCAGTATTTTCTGTTACAACACAAAAATATCAATATTATTTGAAAATGAAGAAAAATGTGAAGATACGAGTGCTCTTACCTCCAGGGTCGGGCCCGGTGCCATGTTAGTCTTCACGTCCTACAACTCAGGCGGCGAAGGTCTTAAGTTTCGTTACTGAAGTTGGGAATTAGAGGTTGCGAATAACGTTGACCAATGGCGACATATCCCCTAAAATCGACTCACTTGGCCATATCAATTCCATTTAATCTTACCAACAGACCCTCTACACGTTTGGCCTATAGCTAGAAACGCTATTTTGAGCACTTTTCCTCCATCCCACAAAATTTGGATGAAGAAATTTTGAGAAAAACAACACTTGAAATTTGAATATTTTAGGGAGTTTGTTTCAATTTGGCCGTTGCCTTCATCTCTCCGTGGAACAACCACAAGTCTTTGTTTTGGCATGGGAAGAGTAAAGTAGCGTGTGGATGTTTTGTTACCGAGATGGACTAGTATTTTAGCTCGTCACACCATTGCCGAGTCCAGCCGGTAGGTTGCTATTTTGTAATTTGAAGCAAGGCTGGGCTAGGCTTGCATGCACGGATGATTTTGATGATCATTATTGTGTATTGCCGTGATTGTAAACATAGGCGAACTTACTAAGTTCAAAGTAGTAGTACCATAAACCCATGATACATGTGTTTCTGTCAGAAAAAAAAATGTCCTATATGCTACACATCACTTCTTACTGGGGCTATCTACACGAGCGGATCATGTGGCCAGTGGCTTGCATGGTGTATTCATACATAGGCGTATCGTGTTACTGCACACTGCACAGCCCACAGCGTATACTACTCTTTTCGGGCGTCCTGAGTCATTTAGGGTGACGTATAACGTAATGACCGTACTCTGCATTCGCTGTTAAATTAATATAGCATTTCGACTGTTGCGCCTTTAATTCAGTGCGTTTTGCAATGGAAAGGCCAGCCTGCGGTTTTCTCTAGGTGCCAACCCTAACGTCACAGTGACTCAAGACCCCTCAAAACTGAAGATCGAAATATAGGGTGCGGATAGGAACAACTTCCTACCATATGCGGTTTCTATTGCATCACAACCGTGTCACGCCTAATAACGCCGATCAGTACGCATTGGACGTGCATGCACTTTACGTAAACGCGATAGATTTGATATTTTGGTCCGCAACAAACATGCTGTAATGGCATGAACATGTGCATCGTGCAGACATCCAACGCACGTTCACAAAACATCGGATCTTTGGAAGTACCTTCATACATTGAATGCTGGATCTGGTGCCCTGTGTAAATATCCCCACTGTTTTGTTGTTTTTCGGTCTTGCATTTCCTTTTTGTGAACATGACATTTGGTTGCTTGAACATTCCGCGCATGTTTCTTTCTAAGGCCTGTTATGACAACATTTTTGACGCAATCGTTTGGCAGATTTGACTCGTGACGCGGGGCGTGACCACTACGATGTGGAGTGTAGAAACAGGAGGACTCGTCCGGACTCAATTGGCGATTCCGAGTCACTCAGACTTTGGACTCATGCTCGGCATGCTCCGTGGACTCGGACTCGAGTCCCATGGACTTTCGAACCTTCAGGCGCCCATGCCATGGACCCCGGATTCCCGCCGCAGACTCGACCTGCTTGGACTCGGACTCAATGAACCCCAGTGGACTCTGTCATTCAACAAAACTACAACACACATCTAGTCCTCCCAATACTGGCAATACTAGTATTTGGAGATCACCAGATACCATGATTTGTTTACATGCCTCATCTTGCTAAATATTAATAAATATGCTGACAAACTAATCTAAATCAGATGAACATTATATTAAATAGTCAATGCACCATTCTCCACTGATTTGTAATGCTCAAAATCAAACAGTCCAAGATAATTTGGAACTTGAATAGATGCTGTATATTTATGTTTACATACAATCAATGCACGAGCATGAAGTAGGGCGGTTGGTTACAACGCCAGAGACTTAGCGGAAAAGCGTTTGAAGATCGTACTCGCGTGGAGTTTTTTTAAAGACAACTATCATGATTTTGAAAAATTTAAATTTCAGGAATAGCCTTCAAAGTGATAGGATAAGGCTGTAGAATTCCTCATAAGTTACCTTTTCTCAGCTGTAGAATTGACATGAAAAGGAAGAAAACGGCAGTGTTCCAAATAACGCTTCTCCTTCAATTACTTTTGTAGTAAGTGTCCCCGAACGGACAGTAATGACTAAATCTCCGATTCTGTCCTTATTAGGTTGCTTTCTGTTCTTATCATTTGCAGGGTTGGTTTAGGATAAAACCTGTACTTTTACATACAGGCAAAAATCTGATTTTTTTGATGATTTTTTTCATTTGCTGATTTCGGCACATCACTGAAGTGTCTTTAATAGCTGATTGAAGAGCCATGCGCTCTCTTTAGCAGCGCTTAATTGTTAATGCGCATGCGCATAACAAAATTGTGTTGCCTGTCCAGAAGTGGTCGCTTGTTTACCTAAGGCTGAGATTAATGACCTTCACCAACCGCCTGAGCAATTGCAAATTTGGGTATAATTTTTATGATTGAATCGGGTAGGAGATCTGAATGATCTTCAAGGAGATGTGATCAATAAGGTCTGAGATGCTCGCCCATTGAGGAGAAAATGACATTTTCACAATTTCGCCATTTTGTACATGGAGTGAATGGGACTTCTCCTATTTACTGGTGTGAACCTTAGATTTAAGGTGCTTGTTCCAATTTATACTCACACAAAATTGTGTTTCTATTTTATACTGTAATACTTACTAATTGATCAACTAGGTGCATTTTGGGCTCAAAAAGCCATCTGACCACCCCCCTTATTGCCCCACATTAAAAATTTCGGTGGGCCCATGCCTAGTAGCGGTCCCACGCTATCCATCGGACCCCATCACAACGCCACTGGCATTCACTGACCTTTGCTCATTTTTGTCCTTCCCCATGCTCCACTTGCGGGGAGGGCCTGGATGATGGTTACTAGTTTGGATCATTCGTAAGTCATACCAGTTATCAAATAGAACTATCCTCACCTTTTGGTGAGTATATTCTATTTTAATAAAATATCATTAATCCATTTTATATAAAATTACGAAATATACAACTATGGCCATACTGCCACACTGGTCAACTAGGTGGAAGAAGTGGAGCCGTTAGTCTCAGTTGCTGCGGGTTTCACGCCATGTTAATTCTATGGAAGCTGAAATAAATTTTGCCCTGCCCCACTGTACATCCATACATTTCATGATAGCATATAGCACCTCTATGTCGAAGCAATCAGTTGTATCATATATATATATCCCAGCATTCCTCCCGTCCCTTTTAATGAGCATAAGTGTTAATGATGCTTAGCATCCTTCCTCTACTTGCTGCTTTGCTGACATGAATGGTTTTTGGTCGCATTTTATAACTAGTAAGGTCACGTTCTTTCATACAAACATTCGGGAACGTTGTATGCTCCTCCATCCTGCTGCTTCCAAAATGCCCGTAATGTTAACTTTAAGTGAAAAACCCAATGGTTCCTAACTTCATCAATTCCCTAAGCATGCGGGTTAATGGCGATGTTACTGCCAGTGACGAGTCTTTCACTTTAAAAGCGTCAGAGATGATTCGAGGAATGACCCCCCGTGAGAATGTTTGCTTTGCTGCAAGTTTACGGTAAGTGATGAAAAAGTTTGGTCAGAAATTGCGGACTCCATAGATTTCTTAAGAAGGTAGCGAGGAGGTAAAAATCGTCGAAGTGGGCTCCGAACCTGGACCCCGATGTTATTCTCAGATCACCAGTACGCTAGGAAGCTCTGGATGAACTGTAGGCCGAGGTAGAAAATCGAGTGACTGTTTTTTGGCTATAAATCCAGAAATACGTTACCATTTCCGAAGAAATAGCCGATCCGTAACGTTTTGCATCAAATCGAGTACGTTTATTAGTTGGGCCGATTGTACTCCCTAAAAAGTTGAAACTACTGCCGACAAAACCAACCCAGAAATCCATAGTTTCGGCGGTTGTTATGCATTCTCAAACATAGACAAATACGATATCTTATTTGTGTGCTGTTCCCAAACATAAATAGCGCCCTCATTTCATTTAATATTTTTTTTGCAGAGGGTGATGTACAAAACATGATTTTGAGCCAGTGGAGTATGTACAACAAACAAAACACGCTAGATCCGCAGTCCCTTTTATCACGCGCCAACATAGCTGTATGTGAATCAACTTAATTTTCTGTCAACCAACGTTAAAGTGTCGTCTACTATAGTAGATAATGGAGGTTGAACTACTTCCTTCTAATCATCTGCTGCCGGAGGCAGCTTCTACTGAAAATCCTTGCATTAGAAGGCGAGCTTGAGAAGGCTACCACAGTCAAATATAGAGATTTTATCCTAGAAGAGTCACTCTATCGATTTATTTACAGCAGGTTTCCTTAACATGAATCCTCTCGGATGAATCCTCTAATAACTGACCAGGCCTTAAATCCAAACCTTACCGTGACCAAAAGGGGCTATAAGCAGCAATCCTGCATGACTTTGATTGCTAAAACTTTGCAGAAATTGGTAAGCAATCAGATTTACCCAACTTATAATAAAGCAGTCTCTCACCCGAGCTTTCTCGTACCGTCCGCCAGTCACATGTTTCATACTTTCAGAGGTTGGAGTTTGAAATATTTCATGCTTGCAAACAGATCGACTATGGCGTGTGTATCCTAGAAAATCATCTGGTATATACTGTGAATGCCACTCCACAGTAGATTCCGAGTAATTAAGCTATCATATTGGCTGACTTTCCCCTGGAAAAAACTGTCTACAAATAGTTTGATAACTCCAGGGAGTGTTTCCGCTTCATGTAATAATGAATTCTGCCCACGTGAGTTGGCGGATAATCACATATTAACATAGGATCTCTTGTTCCTCCTTGGTGGTTAACAGCAACTACAGTGGAATAATCTTATCTTGATTTTCAATTTTCAAATCACCATCATCACCGATTTTCCCAGATAACGTCTCTTTGAATAATCCGCTTAAAGTGTAAAACATATCGGTTAGCACTCTAGTACATAAGTGGAGCTTTTCTATAAGATCGCCACACTCCTTAATTTGTGACCCTCATCATGCATCTTTCTAACTGTCTTCGCAGAATCTGTCGTAAATATGACTGGGTGTGGAAGTTCTTGAAATTACCTTCCCCCATAAGGACCTTAGAGTTGCTAAACCATCGGAAATACTTCACCAAAATGAGTATCACAAGGAATTGGTGAATGGTCCTGGACATAGTCTTAGTAGAAACTCCGGAAGGTGTTAGCTGAAAAGTTCTGACCACATGCAGGAAGGGTAGAGGGTTATTACCAAGCTGCCCTCAATCCTAAGCAGACAGAACAAATAGATGGGCTGGAGCTGAACTCTCTTCAGACTGAGCAGGATGTGCAATCTAAAAATTTCTGCAATTCTCTCGTCAGTTGGAAAAGCTGTGAATTTCATCAGATCTAAGAGCTCAAGAAAACTCCAGCTCAGACTCGGGCATGAGGTAGAAATATTAAAGGTAGTCATGGGAACCCAGTTCATTCACCATCTTTATAACATTGTTACACTAACTATCAGACTAGACTAGTTCGGTGCTACATCAAGCAGTCGTCGAAATAGGCGAATATCTGGATACCCTCCTTCTCAGATGTTATGCCGCTTTTTCTACTAATCTGTCCGGTAAGGGGAGCAGTACGGGAAAGACCGAATGTCAGAATCGATGAAACTGGGAAGACGGTTGTCAAATTGGAAGCGAAGCCATAGTTTATGAGAAAAAACAGGAACAAGGATGTAAGAACCTTCTTAAGTCTAAACGTTGTGCCGAACCAGCCCTAATACAAACTCCTAAATAACAGCTGAATGAGTTTTCATTTTTAAAAAAGTCTTGGACGAATAAATCTGTACAGGGATTGTAAGTTGAAGATTGGTAAGAGATCTCCTGTTTCCTTCGGATCGAGGAAGAGTAGAACCTTCTATAGATTTATAATTGGAAAAAATTTTCCTTTTTCCTAAATCCCTCCTTCACTTCATTCTAGAATCATAGCCTTTGAATTCTCTTTTGCTAGGAGGTAGAACAAAACTGACTTTCGATCGTCGGACGAAGTGGTAAACTCTGAATGGTAACCCTCTGAGAAAGTCTGCAGAGCACGATGATCTGAGGATACACCGCTACTCCGGTAAGCAATGGCTTAAAATACGCCCCACTTGGGGTCATAGGCATAGGAATCAGTTGAATCTTCCTCACTTACTCGCGCCCATCAGACACCTCTAAGACTGGAGTAGAAGGAAGAACTTCTATACTGTCTTGAGCCTCTATAGTTGAATTTGCTGCCTTATGTCGTACATCGACTTCCGAAAAGAACCTCTTTCCTCTGTTGGCAGGGGTGGAAAGGGGGGAGGAAATTAGTAAAAGTGGAAGCCCTTCTCTGGTACCATAAATCAAAAAGTTTTAAGTCTGAAGAAACCTTTGACTCCAAGTGGTTAATTCTTGACAGCTTGATCTACAGCTGACACGATCCTCCTCTTGAGAAGTAAGTAGATCACTGACCTCCAAAAAGATCCTTATCTCCACGAGAATTCAAGAGAACCTCTTTGGCTATAAGGTTCAAAGCATCAACGGCATTCTGTCCTTCCGAAGCAAGAACTTTGAAAAGGCTCTGCACGAACTTGATGAAAGAGCTGTCATAGATAACGAACATCTCTCAATAGCTTCTTAAGACAGCTCCAAGAGGCTCCAACAACTGCTCCTAAGATGACTTTTAGACAGTATGGCTACACTCGATGTACTTCAACAATCACGGGCATCTGTAACCAAATTCGAAGATTACATCTAGCATTCGTTCATGAATCTACTACTCTCCACTATTCCATATTATACGTAGAAGAACCCTCTCAACCTCCACTGATGGGCATGCTCTCTGCTTGAATTTACCCCATGGGCTATTCCATATGATACTAGAAGACCATCTTCCACCCCAGCTGATGGGCATTGACCGACTAACTTAAAGTCTTCTCATCAGACTTCATCTAATCCCAGCAAGAGTGGGAACCAAAGGAAATTTGAAGAACTCGAAATCTTCCTCACATGGTCATGGAAGACTCGGAATCCATCTGAGAAGGGGAGTCTTATTGATAACTTTTCCAATAGACTTTTCTGAACTCATCAATATCTGGTCTCATATCAGCAGGAATAAGAGGCTTCACCAACTGTGTCATGTAATGTTTTCAGCTAAGCAGAAACTGTAGACTAAGTATCTTGAGGAATAGTCCGAATCACTTTTCAAACCTTCTTGAACCAAACAGCTGACGAGCCAGAACAGGAACATTAGAATATGTTACTTTTTCAAGAAGAGCCCGACATCGGAATAAGGCGCACCACAATTCTGGGAAATCTTTCACAGTTGGTATCCTCTATCAAATCAATCTTTACCCAACATTCACCAGTGCGCTCTAAACAGGTATACGTTCGACGAGAAGTGCAAATGAATGGATACATTAGCCAATATTGGGTTGAGTAGTCCCAGAAATCTCAGCTTGAACTGCAATAGGAAGAGAGGAGCTGTCCCTGAGTAGGCCTAGTTGTGATGATCATAAGAAATGATTTCATGAGAAGAATAAACCACTTTCCGATATGGTTACCTTCTAAAGATCATCGTCATACATAACCCTTTAAGTTTCCGCTCACAATCATGGGAGGCAGACATACTTTACGCAAGCTATAGATTTCTTAACACTACAATTGAAAGAATATAGACAATCATTCAACTTGAACTCTTATAAACGAGTCACTAAAGCGGCTATGTCATTGTTGCCAGGGAACGTTCCCCGTCGAGTATAAACTGCCTTCGAATAACATAACGGATCTGGATCGTTATTATCAAAGATATTAAAAAGTCAATCACTATTTCTTGATCCCGAAATATCCCTCTGATCATAGAACTTGGATCCCGACGTGAAGAACTATCCGAAGGAGCCTCTAAAATTTCATAAATATGGCGAGGGAGAATCTTGATGTCTTTTCTTGGTACTCGAATGAAACCCTCTTGCGGAGGAGAAAGAATTGTTAACGATAGAGCTATCTCCTGTACGGAGAACGCCAAATACTATCACAGGAATATCTCTCCGAAGAACTTGCCTACTAAACAAAACTACAACCATCTGAAGTCAGCGGCGTCTAGAAAGAACAGAACACAGAATCTTCACCTTCCTGGTACGAGTGAGTGAACGGGAGGGAGGAACATTTCCTGAAAGCACGACGACGGCTAGAACGCTTGACTAGACTGGTAGGAAGACGGAGAATGAACGGTTAAAGATGGTAGACAACGGTCCAATGGTTGACTCGATGAAAGAAAACGTTTGGTTCTACGGAGGAAAAGTAGAAGCGTTTACATCCGGAGAACAATGGGGACGGCCCGATCTGTAAGCTCGCGGACGAACGGTAAAGCACTTTCAACATAATCACCACGATAACAGCCCGGCGATCGGTTTAGGCAGACGGACAGAGGCTGACTGAAACACCTGTACTCCTGAAAAGGCGGAGTAGAATATTCCTCTCGAATAAACACCTCTCTGATCGACAACTCTACTAACTTTCCTCGGAGCCGTGTAGGAAAAGCTCTGACTCGTGGTGAAAGAATATCTAACTCCACTATCGCCGTAAAAAGACTCTTTTCTTGTATAAAACTTAACTCATGACCCGTCGTAATTAACAGTAATCGCGGTTCTTGCAGTAATTAAACCGAGTTAAACCACGGGACGTGAAGCAACGGTCGTCAGTAGTAGAAGAGACTCTAGAAAAATCATGACACTCATTAATTCTTTCTATAACATCACACACAATGCCTATCGAGCCACCAAGAAAAAGTCCCATCCGGTCCTTACGGGTACAACGGTACCCGTTGTCCATTCTCTATCAACATAAATTAGGTCTTAACATGGCCTATGGGCTCTATTGACTGCTACCCACGGTTGGGCTTAACTCAACCTATAATCCTAAGCATCACCACGGATGCCGTTGATAGCGGCTTTATCTATCTATTTGCTCTAAGCGAGATCTTGACAAAGCCCACTGCTCACGTATTGAGAATCATCATCGGAACGAGGCCAAGTATCTCAAAGTTTAATACATTGATTCGCAGCTGGATTAACTAAAGTGGTAGATAGCTGTGAAGCCCGTCGGTCTGACCGGTACCCACCGGTACAATAAGCATGGTTGATTACTTTAAACTTGTTGAGAGGCGGCATCGTCGGACTAATCAACCGTTGATAATCTTCCAATCCTCCATGAATGGAAGGAGTCGATAGATTACCAGTCAAAAGTATCACTTAAGGTGGATTAATCCACTCTGATTCCCATCAATCATAGGCCCCTTAATCGTCATGATAAGATGGTGTGGCTGGGCAAACTTGCCCTATAAACTGTTATGTAGCCTCAGCAACCACGGAAGTAGTATCGCCTGGAGACTCTAATCAAAGGTAGATCTTTATTGGTCTGGGATGGTAGAAATATTTGGGGTAGAGTCGTCGTCTGGTCGCTGACGTGCCTGAGGGAGATGCCCTGGGAAGAGGAGATGGAACTGTGTAGCCCTGGCCTTAAATCATCTTGTCTTTCTCTCCATAGACACATCCAATTCTCCAATACTTCTGGATTTCCAATTCTGACCATACTAGTGTATTTATATCCAGGTCCTTCTCTTTAACGGAATAACAGCACTTCGCACCAGTTCATGAGGGTCTTGTCTTGTCTTCGAAGGAACTCTGTACAGCCAACATCCGCGGAGTGGCACGGTAGAATACATCTTTCTGCAAACATTCAAAGTAAGACGAACATGCAGCGGATGTTATATCCAGTAATTACACCCCGTCCTAAACCTGGATATCCAATGTAGAATAGGATAAAGCCAAGGAGACAGACGGGACAGATAC
Organism: Ophioderma brevispina; assembly: GCA_023653785.1. Classification (NCBI taxonomy): domain Eukaryota; kingdom Metazoa; phylum Echinodermata; class Ophiuroidea; order Amphilepidida; family Ophiodermatidae; genus Ophioderma; species Ophioderma brevispina. Next base: position 13,665 of record JAMKCH010062757.1, read on the forward strand.
AAGAACAGACACAGGGCAAAATCACCCCCCCCCCCCGAAATCTGAGAAGAATTAGAGATTCATCAGCACGAGCTGGAAATACACCTAGAAAAACAATACATGTTGCCAAAAAACCGTGAGGCTATAACAAGGGCCGAAAGAGAAAATAAAATGCAAGGGAGCAACGCTAGACGGGACATGTCCCAACCTGCCTGGCTGTCCAAATTTGGACTTACATAGGGGGACTAAACCTGGCCAAGGAATAACCCCACTTAATACCCGCAGTACGAGCAACGCGAAAAACGGCCTGAGTCTCGCGGGTCAACCATGTAAAGGTATAAATACATAATACTTATATCAACATCTTCCGAATTTGATCTTCCGAGTTCTGAACTTCCGAATTCCGAACTTCCGAATTCTGAACTTCCTAATTCTGATCATCCGAATTCCAATCTTGAAAAATCTTCACAAACATCACCAGCACGTCATCCACCAAATCTTCCGATGAACAGTAGTTGTACAAAACATCCTCCAATGCGATAGTATAAATATAAGGTCCCATAAATATGCATAATGGGAAAAATTATGTTAATATCCAATAAAAATTCAACATGGTGCCCCGAACTGAGACAACAAAAAAGACAAAGGAGTCATGGATGCCCTTGGCGATAGTGATGGTCGTAACCGATGCTAGCGTGGGACCGCGAGTGTGGGGGGGGGGGGGTTTTTTTCTAGGGCCATGGTGCTCCGAAATTTTTAATGTGGCATAAGGGTGTCCTGATGGCTGTTTTTGAGCACAAAAATGCACAAGTTGGATCATTTTCGTAATGTAATAAATGGATAAATAGAATACACTATAAGTAAACCAAGTGAAACATTATGATATCATAACATGTTTGATATTTGAAATGAAATTTCAATTTTGCTATGGTTCTGCTAGAATCCTGCATATAGGCCCACGCCTTCTAAATTTATAATTACTGCCGCCTTAAAAACTCTGAAATGAAGACTGAAATACATAGTGCTCGTTTCTCTGGCAGCCAAGTAAACACGCTCCTCTGTGGTCCAGTGGCTAAAGCTCACACCTAGATGCGAAGGACGGTTCAGAGACAGTATATTTTGTGGTGTCTTTATTTAATTCAATGCGCGCCAGTTTCTCTGCGCCTTTTATAATAATATATCAATTAAATGACATGTTTCTTTAAAAGACTGTCCACGGTCATGGCATTCAAGTCCCATTTGAAATTTTTTCAAAGTATATTGACACATTACCAATTATGTAACCTGCTTAACATATGGGTTGAAATGACCCCTAGATGGACTTTGACACCAATTTGAGATCACTCACGCAACTTTCCAAGGCTTATTGCATCCAAGTCCCATTGTAATGTGCACGTGCACATGCACAACACACAACTCATTTATAGTCCTCGTATGTACTCGTTCAGTGAAGACAAAAAATACTGCTTTGCGAGCTTAATCGTGCAGCCCTTTGGGTGCATAACAGTCATCAAATCAAGGAAAGCTTCGCCTATACTCCTCCTACTTACCACTTTTCCTGTGTTGAGTATTACGGTGAGCATATGGTGGTCCCCGTATATGTTTCCACATCTGACCAGATGTCATTGCAAACACTATACTCTGTAAAGAAGAAAATGACATCAACAAAACATCTGCTACGTAATTTACTCTGTAACTGTCAAGTTTCCAGATACTGCTCTGTCAATTTACTTGTACACATTGACCCTGCCAATTAACAAATGATCAATCATTATAAGATAACAAATTGTGTGCGCAGCCAGTACCCAAGAGGAGTTAGTTAAGGGGGGGGTATGGGGGTCTGACAAAAAATATGATAAAAAATTGTTCTAATCCAGAAAATGAGATAATCAATGGCTAATTTGTGTAGACTGTAATATACAAAATGATTTTTCTTTCGATCGCAATCGGACATTCGGTTCCCGAGAATGGCTGATCAAAGTCATGTAGTGTACGCAAATTTGGCCAAAAATGCATCACTTCTATATTTTATCATTGAAAATTTCAAGGGTTATATTAAGATATTTTAAAAGATATTATTTATGAATTATTAACACATTCATTTGGGCCAGTTGATATATAATAACTTAATTATCCTTTCCATAATTTAAAGTAATTAAAATGTCATGGGTAAGTGATTTTTATGTATTTATTGTTTTCGCACCCTGTCATATTTAAGAAAATTATTTTAAAAATTAATTACAGGACAATGGTTGCACCTATTTCGATGATTCCTTTCATTAATAATTATGATAATCATATAAAATGAAATTTAAAAAAATAATTCCTATTGTCACATCAAAAGCCCCCTTAATTTTGTCTAAATGTTTTCGAGGCCTATAACTCTTTTCGTAAATACCAAACATCAAACGA
>JAMKCH010062758.1:0-63378 GCA_023653785.1 Ophioderma brevispina
TTAATAGGGTATGGCAACCTTTAAAAAATGCATTTTAGTGGTATTTTGATGGATTCTGGCTAAATTCAGTGGCCGATACAAAGGTACGTTTAAGTTTGGATGGGGCCTGACCTGGTTGTGGTTATTCCAGAGTGAGGATTTGAGCGACTTCTACCTCCCATAGCTCATTCCTTCGTTCTAGTTCTTTCCTTTCTCAGCATTCCAGTTGTCTTACTTGCTTAGGTTTTATGGTTGTTCCTCAGAAAGTTAAGTTGACTAGGTAGGATTAGAGGCACCTGAGCCCTGAGTTAAACAGTGACACTGATACCAACAACATCGACTCGCGTGGAATACCACACATGGTTGGTGGTGGTTGGGCAAAGAGGTCTCTATATAGATAGAGAGGCAAACCGTAGTTAATCTTTAGAAATACACCGTCTCGCATGTTATGCCGACCACCAAAGAAAACATAGTAGGTAGAGTACCAAAATAGAAAGCAATGGCTGCCCCGCTTCTTCCAAACCATAATGGGGTGACGCTTTGCATATCACGAATCGGGTATTAGTGATACAAATAAATTAATGTATGTGGTTGAGGTGGCCAGGTTGTATAAAATAGTAACTGGATCATTGTGATCATATATTTTTTTCTCATAATGCAATCGCGCTAGGTGAAAAGATGTATTAATTGAGGCGGTTTATTAAATCAAGACGACTGAGTGTCCATTCATTCGTTTGTTGGCCAGGGGTGGACAAATTTAACAACCCAATCCACCAAACATCCAAACAACTGATATTTTGGCGGATTGTTTGTATCGAATTGAATTAGTGTGTTGGACAAGCACCCAAACAATAATATATCCGGTTGCAATATTCAAATGCAGCGCCCAGCACGGAGACCTGGTTTTGAATGGTTTCACCCCCTTGGTTGTGACTCGAGTGTATCCCCAGATGGGTGGCAACTGGACCATATGCTGAAACCTTTCTATCCTTTTAGTGTATTCTGAGCAGGGTAGTGGAACCCTTGTAAAAACACAGAAGAGATGCGTCTCTTTAGGATGTCCACTTCCATCCAGTAGTCATCTCCAGTCGTCTTAACTTTAATTGTCTTGCACTGGATAGATAAAGGACCCCCAAAAAGTAACGCAGCCATGTCTTATAACCCCATTAATTACAAAACCATGGTCTATGCACCGACGAAAAACATTAAAATGATTTCAATAGTCTTGTTTTTTTCTGCAACTTTTGACCACCTTTCTGCTCCATTGTGATCAATTCGCAACCACTGTCCATTTAGAAAAAGGTGCGTCACATTTTCAAAGTTGCACCTGAAGACATTATTACAAGGGCTCATACAATACACCACACTTCACGGGGAAGAATGCGGTCTTTCGCTGAATGGCAATTTCAATAGGCTATACCTAAATTCACACTTTGAAAAAAAGTGGAGAGATTTTCTTATAATGGGTTTGTGTTGGCAATTGATCGCAATGGGGCAGATGGGTGTCAACATTACGGAAGAAAGGAAATATGAAATATGATATAATTTTCTGTTTTCGGGCAAAGACCAATGGTTTGTACCTTATAGGAGGTATTAGAAATGCTGCGTTACTTTTTTTTGGGTCTTTATATAGATGACCGGAAGATGAGAGTGAGGTCAACGCTGCCTCAACCTATGCAGCAAGTCACGACATCGCAATTCTTTTTGAGGATTTTTCCCTTTGAATTATTGGTCTTGTCATGGTCATCGTCTTCACTGATGGACGAACACGACACGGATAAAGGTGTATATGAGTTCGAAGCCTTGCAGTTTAAGTTTGGTATTCAGCCAAAACATCACATCACCGACAAAAAATGTTTATCATCCTGCGATCGAAACAACCTTGGTGCATTTTGATACCGTAATCACGGCATCACTTGCCTGAGAGAAGCCAATTTTAGTTGCCAAAGGCAATGACAGCAAAGGGTTGTTTCACATCGGTGGTGAGCACCACACTGTAGCCTCGTTGAAAAATTTAGGCATAATTATATGACCATTCACAAACTTGTATTTAAACGCATGATATAGATTAGGGTACTAAAGTAAAAAATATACTTATGTCAGGATTAGATAAATGCTTAATTCTATTTAAAAATAACCATGTCATTATTGGGCCAAAGGAGGAGGTATTATGTATAGGGATCTTTATTACCACACCACTGGCCAACAGTTTGACAACATGTAAGAAAACAAATTCCACTAATTCCACCAACTGATTTACAAATATCCCGTGATTTATGACAAAAAAATTACGTATTAAATGCCAAGTTGTCTGTTTTCATACCAGACGCAATCCCCAGAACCAAAGAGGGTGAATAAACGTTGTTGATTGTCATGTCCTAAATATGGCCAGAGTAAAGGAACAGCGAATGATAACTTGACCGATTGCACTCCAGAGGAATACAGACACAGAAACCAAAAATATGCTTTGAAGCAGCCGCTTATATGAATTGTACGAGTTCATAGGGGGGTTACCCTAACTGTTTATGAATAAAATTATAGTGGTATGTGTGGGACCGTAGAATGAGATAAAGTCCATGGAAGACAGCGGTCTTCGAAAAAATCTGTAAGAAATTTGGAGACACCTGAAATGCAAATCGAATGCCACAAATCAAGTGGTTTAGTAAATCATGTTAATTCACGTTTCACATGCTATGCATGACCAAACAGCACAATGTCAACGGTGTGATTAAATTTCTGAGTCCACCGATGAGAAGTGCTTCCCATCTTTTTCTTTATTGGCCCCTTATCTCATTTTCGGTCCATACAACCACACAGTTATTTGCCACTGACAAACCAATAAAGGTTCAATTAGCGACTATTTGGCAGCGTTTGTTATCGTTCCTGTAGCTGGATTCTTCTGGAGTACAATCGGAAAGTTATCATTAGCCAGCTCTTTCACTTAACCCGCCATATTTAGGGATCTGACAATCAAATTGATCGTTTCGCACATACTTGATTCTGGAAAACAGCATATGTTGAAATTCACAATTTGGCAATGATTACTAAGGTGTAGTCAAGAACTCCTAGTACAAATTTAAATCAATTTTGATATAAATTGTTTTTTTTTTCTACAGTGCACAATACTTTGGGCCAGTGTTTGATACCTTGCAATTCTTCCATTATACAATTTTTGAATGGTTTGTCACATGAGTAGTGACAAATGTATCTAAATGAACAGGAGAAAGCATCCCACATTTGCGATGTAAGTATTTCTTTGCCATTGTATTTATTTTTGGAAGTAGTAATTTCAAAGTTCTAATTCTTCTTTGTAAGCCTTTTTAGCGAACTTTATATGAACTGATTAATATGTTAAGTATTAAAAGATTAATTCTTCCTTATCTGAAAGATTTAGATCACTTTAAAGACATGATCAGAGAGTACGATATAGACAATCGTGCGGTAGTGTTAATTACAAGTAGTTAATAAAGTTGAAGATAGTCACCTACCTACACTGCTCGATTCCAATTCCCAAATTTTGAATGAATCAAAATTTAAGTGCCATTAGGCTATTGTGTATTATAAAAACTTGGGATATATGGCATTTTATTACAAAAAATGTGATTTTCTATTTGAAAAGACATGGATTTGACCTTAGCTACTTCACACAGAACAAGCATGTGGACAAGGCAATATATGTATGCAAAAAGCACAATTTCTGAGAACATTTTGGGTGGTGCCATCCTCAGGAAATCTCTTGAGCCCGCCTTTTAAGGCAAGTCATACCATAGAAAAGAAAGTTCTCTGGTTGTAAATGTAGATAACGATTTGTTCACACTCGCGGTCGTCATTTCATGCAGTTAAGCTACGTATATTATTTTGCACATTAAGCTATAGATTTAAGGGAACATTGAACGTGCGAACTAAGGGGAGTCAATAACCATTAAAGTCTTCATACATGGATTTGTACAGGAAATCGGGTATTTGTTTATTTTAATACAGGATATGGATGTTTTAGTAGAATGAAAAGATACTCCAGCTAATGATTAGTCATCAGAGCCCCTCCAGAGACCAAGAATGATTGGATGATCCTTACTTTACACTGCTGTGGTAGTCCGTCTAGAAGCACCTCGCGCCATCCTGCCTGGAGGGCCTGGATGAGTAAGTGACTAAAGGTGTGAGGTGTCTTCTAGACTGACTACTGGGGTAAAATGATACCTTTCTCTAATCTTTTCAGACGAGTAGATTCTATGGTCATTTTGTTTGCTGTTAGCTGGTTGGCTAAAATGAATTTTAGGTCGGATTATGGATCATGAGTCCAATTCAGAGAGAAAAAGCCAAGTCACTTGCCAGTATCTGACTCAAATAAACGAGTGTGAAACCAGTGACAAAACGCATACATTGCTGTCCTTTGGCAAAACATGTAGCTCTCCCGAAGTCACTAAGTTCATGATTGTCAAAAAAAAGAAACCTCATTCAGAAGGGCACTAAATTTCATTTTCACTAATGGTCTGAATTGTTTATAGGGCACAAAACTAAAACTCAATTTTGCAAAGAGTTGTCTCTCTTATACTCTCTATGTGAAAATCTTGTTAAAAAAACCACTCCAAAATGAGTGGTTTGTACGTAAAGAGTGAATTTTTCCACTTCCAAAAAGAGTGGATTTTTCCAATCATTTGAGGAGTTAAACGAAGACAACACTTTTGAGGAGTGAAACGAAGGACAACACGAAACGAGTGGAAATCCACCTCTTTTTTGGAGCGATTTTCACATCTTTTTGAGTGGAAATTTATAAGTACAAACCACTTTTTGGAGTGGGTTTCCAAGACTTCACTCTTTTGGGGATGAAATTTTTCACTCGTTTACATTTTAGACAATATGTCCAAAGTAGTGTCACGCATAGTACAACACCAATGTTTCAATTGACAATAGAGTCCTGTGGCCTGACAGGCCTCTTTGGCTTATTTCCCATTAACCTTTCCACTCATCATTAATTATGGTAAGTTCAACAATAGTGTATTTTATGTGATGCTTATGTATGTATGTACATGTAGTTGGCCAGAAATAAATTATGTTATTTATGTTTATGTTGACAGTTATGTAACCGGCTATAAAGACTTGACTTATAAATTCTTTATCCTTCACATCCACTTTACCCATAATCATAATAATCATAATAATCCTTGATCATGACAAATGGTCTGAGCAATGGTCACCCTCAACCTTGAACCTAACGCATGTTGTGGACCGCCTAGCTGTGCCTTGAGGAACGCATGGGTCAACCTCATCAGACTCAGAAACTGGCAATGGAGTTCCGAGATAAGTGACCTTATGCTGCGGCGAAGCAAACCACTTCCTTCACAATATCGGTGTGGATCCTTGCACCAACTGGTGATTGTGGAAGAGCCACAAACCATTATCCACATCATCTAATGGAATCCAAGGCCTATCAACCTGGACTATAAACATCAGTTGGTGAAGGACGGATCTTCCACTGTGATTTTTGACTTACACGTCCCAAAATCTATCTTGATGACGTTGGGCTGTTATAACGCTGCATAGAAACTATTTTCCCCCTGCTATTAGGATGACTTTGGTTATTATTTCTTGACAATTCGTGGCTAATATTATACCGTATCTTTGTATATCTTTTGGGGTTATTTTTTTGGGGCACTGTAAAGGACAAAATCTTCACATTTTTTGCTTCGCGTCAAAAAAAATAGAAAAAGACATTACCATGTATATTGGTCCTTCAACAGGTCGATGTTAGGCCTTGGTTTGGTATTCCAGAATACATTGGTCCGACCCATTTTTTGACACAGGGAACACTAAATCTCATATCCCCAATGTTGTGTGCCAACGTTGGTCCAGTTTTTGACTTACGTTACGTTGTTTCAATGTCGATCTAATGTTGTACTGCTACTATTACCAATGATTACTATTCCTCAATGAATTGGCAGCGATAGATGGTGTTACTATGATAAACCTAAAAGCTCTAATTCTTAGCATTATTATACCCTTACCAATTTTACTTTTTTTAAATCCTAAGAAAATTGTTAAGTGATATCTAAAAAGGAAGTTTGTGGGCCCAAGATAACAGGCAAATTTTAAAAAAAGAAAAAACCTAAAAAATTAAATAAAAAATTTACATTATGAACGCTCTCAAATCATTTAATTAAAGGCCCCCCCCCACACCTGTGCCCCCCCCCGACCCACATCTTTCGCAATGAAAGATTTAAAGGTAACCATGTATTACATCATAGGTACTGCATGACGTTAAAAAAATATAGCTTTCATTGTTCTGAATCGTTGACCAATGCATCCTTTAGTCAGATTGGTTTGAGGAAATAATTATATAACTTGCTTAGTATGCATGACCTTTTAGGGTTATTACAATCAACTTGCATCGTTTGTCAAGGTAATTAGTTGGGGATTGCAAAAGGTCCGATGATCCAATTCCAAATTATCGTTACATGTGTTATATAACGGTCATATTATAACAAATATTTTAATCCACCCCCCTTTAAATATTAAAGTGCAGCAAGGTAGTGTCCTCCCTTATGCTTAAAGGCTTACTCAGAGATTTCCCACCGAAGTAGGGCGCCCTCAAATTTCAAACAAATCTGTTTTTTTTTGCATCATACCATAATGACCTTGAACTGTTTATATCATATAGGTAACAAACCATGAATCGCAGTTGGGGCAAACTATATCTTGCAAAACATTGTACGTGACAAAGCTTTGGTAACATTTCACACCCCAAGGAGAACATTTTTATATTTTTACCCTTGTACAAACTTAACACCTAATCCTGAGAGAACATGTTTTTTTCTGGAACTTTGATTGTCGGGGATATGTTATTTCTCATACTTTGTAGATCTTTGCAATGACAATTTCATCTTGGTACACAAAAGAACCTTTTCTCGATTGATTTATTTCTTTTTGACTAATTACTGTGACTTTTGATATCTTAATACTCTTTCTAAGAACAATATCAATAAAGTTTGTATCATTATTTCCATTGCTAGATCGAGGCGCTACCTCAACCGGCAAAGAGCGAATACACTTTTGTCCGCTTTTGTTGAATGACTGCCTGAACTTTAATGCTGTAAGATTAAATTATTAACATAGGCTAACAAAGAAAATGTGTTGACATTTAAGGGTGCCTGTCATGCAAAATCATCAAGGCGCGAGGCGCCGAGTGTAGTGAGCTGGGTGCCGGAGAGGGCGAGGGAAGGTGTGCGAAACCTGCAAGTTTTTGAAATTTGATTACGTTAACGTACTTGTTTCAATAAGCAACTTCTTCATTCATGCGCATGGTAGAATTTCTCAGCATTTCTTTAGAAATACAGACTAAGATGTGGTCTCTCGATTTACCTCAAAGTAGTAGGAGTGTAGTACAGCCTATCCAGCACGAGGCCCATTGTCCAGTCAGCACCGGTTTCCTAAGGCTAAGCCTATGACTAAAGTATGTAAATAAGCTTGACCCGAAAATTACAATACAAGAGAATTATTAATCTTATTTAATCCTGAATAAATCCTACTTGGAAACCTTTTTAAACACCCTAGTCGAGCTTTCTGTCATATTCTTCCACACTTTCCACAATCAGAGACCCTTCAGAAGAGGAATTCCCCCCCCCAACCATGTCTAGTGTTGGTCAAGATAACCAATAGCCCACCCCAGGATTATATTTGGTCTCGCCCTCTTGTGATACCAAAATGAGTAACAACAGCCTCCCACGCCCCCCCCCCCCCTCCCCATAACATCAGAATGATGTTGTCCCCAATAATGTTTTCGATGGATACCACAGTGTGAATAGGCCAAAAAATCCTTTGTCTCAAAAAGTGAGGAATATCAGATTTCAGGTAAGCTTTTGGCTCCATGAGGGAAATGGACTGTTTTATATACCAGAACGTTTTCGTGTCGTACTGATGTTTGCGAACTTTGCAAATATCAATTTCCCCCTATATTCAATATGCCATACTTGCCTTGACTATATGGCATCATAGTGGAGGGTCATATTATTTTGGTACCAATGGAAAGAAGACAACTCTAGCTATCCTGTGGTAGCAAATTTAAAGGAATGTACACATAAAGAAAATTCAAAAGGGTTGTATCCACCCCCTTCGGGAGTGTACAAGAAATGGCTCATGTAGACGGAGGCTTAAAGGTATGTTTTTTCCCACATATTGGTCAAAAATCATCAATGCTTTCGAAAGCAAGGCAGCAACCAAATTCAACCAGCCGCGGGGGGGATCTTTGGATTACTCCGATTGGGATGAACGACCAAAAGAACGAAATGGTCACGGGGGAAATATCATGACTGCCAGGGTTAGAATGCATTGTCAAGCGAGGTAAGTTGGAATATAAGGGTCAGGAATATTAGGGTAATAATCATACAATTTCCGCAAGCACAAAAAACCTATTGGACCATATAAGTATGCGTATTGAGCGATACTAACTCAGGGTTCCAGTAATTAAAACGTATAATATGTACACAAGTGTCTAATCCAAACACAGGATTATTAACCAATCACCGAGGACGCTTTACAGGCCAGATGGCAACTTCCTGTCCAGCTCAACACATTTGGCTGTCAGCTTTGAGGTGCTATGATTATTTGATAGATTTTTATGGGTATTTTCAGGTACTTTTGGCTATTTTTGGCAAATTGTTATACTTTATTACCAGGATTAGCATATTTAATAACTTTAGAATTCATACGCGAATAGTTTGATGCATATTAAAGCGACACTGGCCAATTTGAAAAATGTGCGCCCTCAAGATTTGCAAAATTGATATTATTTGGAATGATTGTAAGTTTTATATACATAGCCCTCACCTGACCAATGGTTAGGACAAATCAGCGCACTCATGGGTACGGAAACGATTTTGATAATTAATGTCGACGGCGACATTTATTCAGCAGACGGACGGAGATGGCGTCGTTTAAATCACAAGAAAACACACGCCGGAGCCTGATGCCCATGGCGATGAACCCTTGTTTGACCTGTCTGTGACTTTTGTGGTCTTAATATCAATGAGTACGAGTTCTATGATATTCATTTGTAATAGGACAGGTGTATGTTGAAGAGCACTTACATTTACGGCAAACTAAAGGTGTTCTACAAATACCTGGGATGTCTTGCCTCTTATTAATGCCCTATAGTTTTTGTGTATGTTATTTTTATATGTAAAATATATCCTCTATCTTCCAATGGTCTATACTATCATTTGGTTCCAATTGAGGAAAATTTCATATTTAGAAAATGTGCCAGTGGAGTGGCGCTTTGGACAGGAATGCGCGTTCCAGTTACAGCGGGCGATGTTGAGTTTTTTGAGTTATTATCTAAACATGTTTGCTTCAGTACTTGAAGTTGGGCGTAGGCCTTAGATTCACACGGGTATCCCCCCATTGACACTTTCTAACTTTAATATAGGCGTTAAAAGTGGTCTTTCCTTCCAATTTCAACAGTTACATGACACTCTTTTAATTTCCCTTTAGTATGGAACTTGGCCTACGCACTAGCCCATTTTAGACCGTGTCGTACGCCATGGACTTAGGATTATTACGAGATCCTCTCCGGACCCCCTCCATCCAAAACACCTCTATGGTTACTTTTTTCATTCACGTGCACCCTACATTGTTCACAGGTTTTTTAAAATGTAGGGCCTTATTTACCATAATCATTTCCAATGTCGCAAAAAAAAATGGTTAGTTTTAAACGCATTGCTTTTCAACTCTCACTTGCTAGAATCAAATATTGTGAGTCAAACACGTTTGCGCGATTTTTCCTTCTCCAAAGGAAGGAGAGTGAAAACAACCCTACGCGTTATTCGTCATCCTTGGGAGTGTCATATAACTACATGTAAAAACTTAGGAAAATGGTGTTGGATTCATTCCAATGATCATACTTCGGCGCATTTTAATGTGTAAACCAAGTTTAGCATTATGGAAATTTTGGAATTTTTAGAAATCGAATAATAGACATATCAAAATTTTATTTCTTCTAGGGATGGGTCATTATTACCGCCAGGGGGGGATGGAGGATGTATAGGGGGAGGGGGAACCGGAAACATTTTGTAAGAGAGAAGTGGGAACGTGACATTTTCATCAACGAGAGAGGAGGGGGGCTGGGTACGGGAATTGGGAAGGGAACTTAACTTTAAATGGGGAAAGGAAGGAAATTCAGCATTATCAAGGGGGGCCCGGGCAACGAGACACAGTTAAGACCAATGGAGCCCCCCCCACGCGCCGGCGGGGGAACGACGCGACCCCACACCCCCCCAGCCTTTTGCCAAAAAAAAAGAGTGAAATCCCTCCATTCCCCCCCCCCCCCGGCGTAAATAATGACCGCTCCCTTATTAATAACAGGCTTTTGTACCGCCGCACTTCTAGAGAGTGATCATTCGCGCTTCACTTAACAAGACACTTAAATAATTGGAAAACCGCATGTAATGTTCACCTAACTCAGTCTCTAGACTGACGAAATAATAAGAAGGGTTTACACTCAATGTACGTGGTCAATCCAAAGAACAAAGGAATGATTTACCAAAAAAAATACGGTAATTTACAATAGGAGATAAGGAGAACCCAAAACTGACGGCATGGTATATTATCAGTCGGGCCTATTGCCAAATGACCAAGGCATTATAATAATGCCATCACTTTAAAGGCTGACACCAGAATTCCCCGATGCGGAAGCACTACATTTTCAAACAAAATCTGGATTTTTTGCACTATACAGAATGCTTGTTCATCGAAGTCATTCGCGTAGAAAAAAATCACAACCTTTGTAATAGAAATTTCGTATAAACGGTGTGGCACTCGTTATAAAGGCTATATAACGTGTCCTGCATGAAAACGAAAATTCATCTCTAACTTTTGAATTAAGCATTAGGTGGCTCTTATCTTATAGTTACTAGAGTACTATTTTAATTCTACACAAAAACAAATTAGATTTAATCCCCCTTTACTGTAAATATGTTGCACCGGATTTCCCATCACTTACATACAGAATACAGCACTAGATCTTACACACAAATTCGAAATTGAAATATGTATAAACAACACCAATTAAAAAATTGGAATCCTTGCCCTACTCGAGATATTTACCAATAATGAGGGCGCAGTGGCCGCCCGAGCTAAGGAGTGCCAAACGTGGAACTGGCAGAGTTAAGATTCGATCGGCGGCTATGGTTCGAGCAACCGCGAGAGTCGGGGTTTCTTGGGTATACTCAAATATGCGCAGCAAGGGTGATGATGGAATTTCCATACGAAGTACACACAACCATTTTCTAGGTAAAAGTTGCAGGTGTATGCAAAGGTTGTCCGGTGCCTCGTGGTTCGGAGAGTCATGGAAAGCTGTTGGTCCCGTGTATCAGGAGATTCTTCCGGAAAACACAGTAATAAAGTTGAAACCTGATCGAAAAGGAGTAGGAGACAATCCCGGGTATGTTAACTGCACACATACTATAGGCACCAGGGGGTCCCTCCAAACCGCATTAGGCCAGCGTGAAAGGGTAGGCTGAAATCAGCAAAGAAACATGTTGAGGATTTCGTTAACATGGGCGGGAAATGGGCTAACGATGATGATGACTTTCAGATGGCTCCATGTTGTTTTCAATCATTGCATTTCTTGCGCCCCAACCGTGACAAGTAAGATCTTCCTTGGAGTGTACAGTTCCCAAAGAAGTCTACGGTAGTAGGTCATCAAGGGGGGGGATCTGAAGGTCTGAGCCTGACGACAAGAATGACTGACTATATAATACGATAAATCATGAATGGTGCGATTTTGCCATAAATGGGTACATTCCGAGTTTGATCACTAAGAGATGCTGGCAAAACGGCTTTGATATTGAAAAATGCGCTTCCAAATAAATGATTGACGCAAAAGGGTGGTTAGATGACAGGCTCAATTGCAGGAAAAAAAGACACTGAATAAATAATATCAGGTAAAGGCTGTGTTTTTAAATATTTTTTTTTATGTTTTTCTTATTTTTTCTTACTCCAACTATGAGGAACATTTCATACTATTTTTTAACGCTTTTGCTCGCGTGGGAATACCAATTGTCTCAGTACATCAACCGAGCGGGGCGTGGTTGATTCCAGTTACGTTATAAAGTTGATACTTGAATCCGGACCAGAAAGTCAGGTTTATTTTAAGAATTCTAAAAATAGTTTAAACAGGTGTCAACGGTGCTTTATGACAATTGATGTCCAATACTTCTGCGTTCACAAGTTAATCCGTTGTAAATAGCATATTTTTGAGCTAAACCTAAGTAATAGTTTTCGTTCGCACATTTGATATAATGCTTGCATTAACTACTGTGAGAGCTCGAATATCAGTGAAGAATTTCCGAGATTATTTGAACCATAAATCCTGAACGGACATTTGACGTGTAAAGTACTTAAGTACTCCATGGTAAAACCATAAAATAACAGCTGACATAGTAGGAGTTGTATTTTCTAAAGACAGAAACTGCTTGACAAGTGCTTTACCAAAGTATGCATAAGACTATACGGATACAAACTACCATATGGTTCCATTGTGCTTAAATTTGAGGGGAAAGTAAAGGAAAGAGAAAAGCTACGCCAGATGAGAGATGTAATGTTGAAGAGGAGGAAAAGGAAAGCGTGAGGTTCATTACCATAGTGGATATATGACCATACCTTTAAACAGTCAGTCATAGGCAAGCGGAAAAGAATGAAACCTAAGAATACTGTGGAAGAAAACCACGCTATACCCTTAAAGTGACAGGAGGAGATTTTTTTGAGGATAAGAATTCTATCAAATTCGCACTGGATCGATCGTATTAGGACCCATCTCCCGAGAAACTTTTCGATGTTTATTAGACAAACAAGTAAAAAGAAAAACTCACAAATACATGTTTTTGAACTTGCCTGTTATCGTAATCGTCCCTATAGAAAAAACATGCTTTGATTTCTGTCGTGTACGACCCAGAAAATAACTAATCATTCATCTTATTACATAAAGACAGCGTATTCGGCTGATTCACTTCAGGTGTTGATCTAAGCATTGTAAGCATCCAAATATGCAAAAAAAAAACCAGAGTTGACGGAAAACAATTGCGGGCGCTTCTGGAAAATGTCCTCATGTCTCTTTAAATGTTAAGGGGAGACCTTATTTAAATGAAAGTTTTGTATTATAAAATGCTCTTAACATTTTTAATTGTAAATTTCAAAATTTTGATTGTTAATAAACAAATCTCTCCAATATACTCACTTAAATAGGGCCAGGGTTCCCTTTTCTGTTTAGTAAAAGCTAATTCAAAGCCGAGTCAATTTTACATCAGTCAGGATAAGAAAAAGAAGTTGAGTCATAGTTGTACTCATGGTACTCATGGTAATAAACTTTTGGTTAATAAGATTGTCTGACGGGCTACGCGTTTTGGCAGAGAAGCAGGAGAAGAGAGGAGACAGGAGAGAAAGAGAAAGGATTATATGTCAACAGAAACAAAGAGAAAGAGAGCAAGGAGAGAGAGTTTCGTTTACTATATTTTTCTGTATGTACTCATGATTCGATCTTGTGTGCATGTTACATTATTCAGTTTGTGAATTCCATTAAAGTGACAGGAGGAGATTTTTTAGGATACGCATTTCTCTCAAATTTCACTGGATCGGTTCCCCCTGTAGAACCATACCGCCTGCCTGCCTATCGTAATCGCCTTCCTTGCAAAACCGTGCTTTGACTTCTGTCGTGCACGGACAGAAAGTCCGAAATCATCGTCTTATTACATAAAGACGGCACCGAATTCGGTTATTCACTTCAGGTTGTGATCTAATACATTGTATTGCATTCCAAATATGTAAAAGAAATGGGGTGGTTCGAGAAAAATTTGGGGCCGCTTCTTCCTGAAATCTCCTCATTGTCTCTTAAAGTATAAGGAAAAAATGTAACGAGAGTATATCATGTAAGATTGTGTATAGTAAAATAGTTCAAAATTTTACATTTTTCAAAGAACATTTTTCATTGTTTAAAATTCATAGTCCAAACCAATAAATTAACTGAATGAAATTTCATTTCCATTTCACATCCTATTGTTTTGATCTGTAAAGCCACATTGCCTACACACTTAGGGCTTATTCTCTCGTTATCGTGAGTTTCCATTTCCTGACCCATCTGACACAATTTTTTTCTGACAAACTTATGAATCGGAAACCCTTCACGGAATTAAAGCACAAGTTTATTATTTTAAGGTTTCTCCGAATTCATAAGTGTGTCACAAAGAAGAGGGTCAGACTGGGTCCGTCAGGGTTACGGTACAAAATCCCTCTGTATCTGTAGGTAAGGCAAAAACTAATTTTAAGTGCCACAAGACTCATTTCTTTTGCTGCAATTATGACCTTGGAATTCACGAGGTACCGTAAATGGAATTCTTTTTTATTTTAAAAATATTAATTTTTTAAATTTCTTTCATAAATTTGTTTTTGGTATTATCCCTATTTTTACTTCCTCTAAAATTTATATAGGTGGTTTTGGTGAAGTCACTCATTTAACAAAAACAAACAAACAAACAAACAAACAAGTAAACCAAGAATAAAATAATTGACCAGAAATAGTTCTTTTTAAAACAATGAGTGATGTTCTATGAATATCCAAAAGTAGTCATGGCAAGTCAATCGAAAGAAACCTGCTGGGGGTTCTTTGCAGAACCATTGCTTGCTTTGTGTTACAGAAACCCGCTAAAGATCTGATAGAATGGTGGGGTTCTTTATCAGAATCCAAATGAGTTAAAAAAATGTTCGCAGAGTCAAAAGGGGTCCTATTGCATGTATTGGTTTAACATGTAATCACAAAATCTTGACAACAATTTCTTATCAATTGATTTTTAAAAAAACAAACTCTACAACCGTTGCAGTTGGTGAGTCAAACCCATGCAGTGTAAGGGTCTTTTTATTTTTAAATTTTTAAAGGTATGAATTAAGGTAAAAGTAGCATCTGAACGAGGTAGTGCGAAATCATGCTTCAAACTTTAAACGGGTCACAGACCACAGGTCTAGGTCATAGACCACAAACGTTAAATCGCTTTAAATCGGTTTTAATTCTGTGTGGGCCTTTCCTTTGCCACATTCAACGGACCTCCATCGTCTGCAATATTCCTACCCAATCATTTGGGGCCTGCAGGCGAAAGCGTGGAGAGCACTATAAGCCAAAATTTATTTGCCAGTTTTGATAACTTTTTAAATAATGAGGAACACTTTAATTGATTTAGGTTGGGTCCTAAATTAGCTAGCGTCTGTCACACACCTTTTAGTCAGGTATTTTGGCAACATTGGACTCAATTTGATGACAAAGTTTACGCTAATTCTTAATCACCGGTATTATGCACATGATAACGTGGTCTATATATAAAATTACAGTAGATGTATGCCACAAAGGTTTATTTATAGTAAAAGACAAATATTTGAGACATAATGATTTGGCAGTATTTGGCTGTGTCATTATATCACATGTCCTCTACTTTGAGTACGAAAGGCAATGTCTCCATAGACCTGTTGTTCTATAATTTTGGCACTAAATAAGGTTTAAATTTCTATGGATACAAAATTCTATAAATTTGTACGTGATTAGTTTTAGAACAACTACCGTGAACCAGGGGCGGCGCCAGGGTAAAATTATAGGAGGGGCGAAACATCATAGGGGGCGAAACAGTACAAAATGAACTCATTTTGGGTAAAAACCCCTAATTTTTCCCCAACCCCTGTTTTTCCTAAATTTTCAAAATCTCAGGGGGGGGGGGAGGGCGGCCCCCCT
The DNA here is from genome assembly GCA_023653785.1 of Ophioderma brevispina. Lineage (NCBI taxonomy): Eukaryota > Metazoa > Echinodermata > Ophiuroidea > Amphilepidida > Ophiodermatidae > Ophioderma > Ophioderma brevispina. The sequence goes on from JAMKCH010062758.1 coordinate 15,737, forward strand.
GCCACCCCCTGGCGCCGCCCCTGCCGTGAACGTTTGGAAAGTTTACTTGACAAACAAGTACAACAATCAAACAAACATTTTTGTACGGAAATGTCATAAACGATGCAGTTTCGCATAGAATAATAAACCGAAGAAATTGATAAACAAGGTTTACCAACATATTTAGTCTGTACAGCTTTGATAAGGTAAAGTAGCCATAGGATACGTCTCACAAAGCGACTCGAGTATATTGTATGCTTGCAACATATAATTCTGCCAATTAAATAAGTATACTTTAGAAGGGGTGGGCCTATATGCATGATTCTAGCAGAACCTATGACGAAGCGACACTCGTCAAAGTTTGACGAAGTTTCGTTTCGTCGTAGGTTCTGCTAGAATCATGCATATAGGCCCACCCCTTCTAAAATATATAATATAATTTCGGCCGCTTGAAACTCTCGAATAAAGACAGAAACACATTAGATCTCGTTTCTCCGCTATCCACATAAACACAGTCTTCTGTGGTCCAGTGGTTAATCTCAAGCCAAGTAAGCGAGAGGACCGGGTTCGAGGCAGTGTGTTTTTCGTCTTTCTGTGCTTGCCAGTTTCTCCGAGCCTCTATATAATAAAATAAATAAATAAATAAATACATAAATAAAATGGAAGAGTGAGTGAGTGAATGGATGAAGATTGACGAATGAATGAATAAATGGATTATGCACAAAAACACTGTCTATTTAAAGCAATATTAGCACATTGTTTTGAAGAGCCCCCTCAAATTTTCAAAAATTTTGAGATTCTTACACGGTTGCATTAGTAACGGGCTAGTAAACTATACCTGTGAATGGTTAAGCTCGAAAATTTCTATGTGTCACAAACGAAGGAATTTTGTAATTAGAATAATTAATATCGGGATCCCGATAATAATTCAACGGGAAATAGCGTCATGTACATATCTACGCTCATCCATTAGTTGGTTTATTGGTTCAGGCAAATCAAGTTAGGGGCTTATTTTCTTGAGGTGGCACTATTTCATCATGGACGGACATAATCGTAGCATTTCCAGCTCTGCCGTTAAGTACAATCTGGGATCCCAATTTTAATTACAAAATCACTTATTTTATGATAAATACGCATTTTTTAGCATTCTCGTTTGCAGGTATAGTTTCGTAGACAATTACCAACATAACTCTGCAAAAATATCAAATTTTGAAAATTGGGGGCGCTCTTCAAAAAATGTGCTAATATTGCTTTCTCAGGTGTGAGTGGAAACAATCAATAGGATTTGAAAATAGGTCTATTACAATAGTAATGATTTCATGTAGCAAGTAGGAGAATGGTGACTAATGGAACAGGAAAAATGGCAATTATGGAAACAATGGGGTAACACAAATCATGATAAGGCATATTAGGGTCAACTAAGGGGGAAGTGTATAAGGAAGATATGAATATACACGATGATAATGTGTAGAAGCTTTTAGAATACAATAAAATGAGGGAGAGAGGAAGGGAGGGAGGGAAGGAGGAAGTGAGAGGAACTGAAAGGAAGAAATCCATGTCAAACAATGAAAAACTTGGCAGGCAGCGGTAGAAAGTATAATATGAGTTGATGGCAAAGTCCCATTTCAGGTATATAGAAATCCAGTGTGCGAACGATGTGATATGACTAACTTGAAGTCACCTTTGTATGCGCACGATAAAGAAAAAACTTTCTTCTATGGTATGGGAAACTTTACACTTCGGAAAGTTTTAAATAACCCTTACGTGCTACCAGACCCAGTAAAGACATACGTGTACTGATATTCGGGGTAACTTTTTAAAAAGCGTTTTTAAGTAACCGCGTACTGAGAAATATGCTGTGAAAAAAATACACAACATTCTTTACTAAAGGAACCTAAGAATATTACACAAAAATGAGTACAATTTGTGTAGTCTTTATACCAAGTCTTTCTAAAAACATTTTAACAACTGTTTTGAGACAGTTATATCAGCATGAAAAATGCTTTAAAATGAGACCAAACCTGCCAGGTCCTTCGGTTCATGAGGTATCCTCCAAAATGTATGAAAACAACATCTTAAAATATTACTAATGTTTAGCCCTTGATGGGCAACATATTAACACAACAGCAGCAAGTACAAGAAAAACCGAAGTTCTGTCATATAAGGACCGATCAATTAAGAGGAATTGAGAATCAACAACAATAACAGAATACGCAACAACAATGACAAATACTTACACAAACGGATAAAGAGCGAAGCTTAGCACTGTATGCCTTGCCATATATAATGATTACCTTAATCTTAACCGTACCTCTCTTTGTTTGAATTCTTTGTGATAGTTCTGTCATGAGCGTATGAGGAACCGAGGAATATTTTCGGTAAGGGGAATGGGTGGATTTTGAGGGAGAACACAATTTTCTCGCAAAGAAAATGGGAACCATACAGCTGTTCTTTATCATTGGTGCAGACACAAATAGACAAAAAAGTGCTACGTGTTATTTTAATAGCTTTAATATTTGGATAACTGTTGAAGGAGTGTTATGAATTGAAACTTTTCTTCTTTACTTTTCTTCTCTCTCAGAGTGTCAGGCAATCAAACCCCGTGTACAGATCGACGTAATACCAGCCAAAGCGGTAAAAATAGGAGGTAAAGTTAGTCTTATATGCAGAGTTTCTGGTCCCGTACCTAACGCAGTCAACTGGTATCACGAGGATAGACAGATTACCCCTAGTACTTTTTTAACATCTAGAAGTTTAAGAGAAAGGTAAGTTTCTGAAAGTGCACCATTTAATGGGAACCATTATGCAAGGTAGCTTTAAAGTAAATGAAACCACTAAGTAACTGAATTTAACTGAGTTTTAATCAAGTTTAATTGCTTTTATATGGTCATCGGGCGTCTTTCCGCTGATGGTTTTCAACTGCTCTTAAGTGTTTTCATTTGGAATGAAACTCAAAATGCTGTTAAAGGCACTATCAGTGATCCATCCAAAAGAGTCCAAATATATGAAATTTGCAGGAGTAGTCTAAAAGGGAAGGATAATTAAGTCTCTAGAATTTGCTTACACGAAAAGCAAGAAAACAGCAATGTTCAAAGATATGAATCTCCGCTCAATTGCGTGGTTTGTCTATATTAGGTTGCTTAATACAGACATGCCAAAATATGATTTTTGATGATTTTGTAGATTTTCTGATTTGGCACATCACCCATAGTGCCTTTAAATCGATCTGAACAGACTGGATTTAGAAAACGCATTACAAAATGTTAAACCCGCTTAAAACCAGTTTATCTAAAGAAGCATTGTGAGGTCTTAATTGTGATTTGTTGTGTTTTAAGTAAAAATTTGCAATTCCAAAGTTGTAACCGAATTGGGTCTGTGGTTTTGATACAATGAGTTATTTTTACGTAATTCTCCAAGTCTTTGGAAACTTTGCAAAAACACATGGAGTAGTGTGGATAATAACAGAAACTGGCTTTTAATAAATTTCTTTCAACAAGAAAAGGATATAGCCAAAAATAAAAATGTGGATGTTAATAGGAAATGTTTGGAATCATACTACATTTCAGGTTTAGCAGGGTGAGCTAGGGGACAAGGCCAATGATCTTTCGGTGCTCATTTAAGCTAAATCAAAGGGTTCATACGCACTGTAGATTAGGAAATATCTGGCCAATTTATTACAAGCTTTAATCACATATTGTAAAAATTAGCATACGTTATTTTTGAGGAAATCATCATGCGGTGTTTGTAGACAACCTTTGTTTGACCTTAGCCCAAATGGGTCATTTTAGCAAGCCAAGTCCTTGATCACAATGGTCTAGTTCAACACACAGGAAATTATTTGTCTTTACCGTCCAAAACTCTGGTGATGTCTGGAGGTCATATTGCAGGTAAAATCCCTTACATCATTTCAGCATTTCTTTTACGTATCACGCATCGAAAATTCAAGGTATGTTGAACATTTTTCAACGTGCTGAAAGTAACTTGACTATTGCATTTTGATTTAACATGGAAATTTAACACTTGGCATTTAGAACTCTACTGTTTCCAAATTTTGAAGATTATAATTGGTTGTAATCACTTCATGGTATTTCATTGTGTATTAACAAATGTTATGGCTAGTGAGGACATTGTCATTAATTAAGAGTTTGGATTGGAAGGAAAGAACGTTCACATCCTTAGAAATTGATTTTATTTACGATCAGAAAATATAATCATACCAGTCCTCAAAACACTACCATTTTCTCAATTTCTAAATCGGTGCTTTGCATTTAGTTTCATTGTAATACTTAACAGCAAAACAAACTAAAAAACAATATAAAAAAATAAAAACTAGTTACGTTTTGGTGATAGTCTCTAAGAACCGTGTATGCCATTAAAACAGTAGGACCTATAACAGAAATATTATGGTGTAAAAAATTTGGATAAAACAAATACAGAGTGAATCACACAAATTTGTGCATGAAAAAACACAAAATTTGACCCTGACCTGTTTACTCAACTGTGACGCACTTGATGTTTTCATGATCTGCATATTTTCGACTTTCTATGCTGAAAAAATGATATAATTTGGTGAAGAAATGAGGTAGATATGAAAGATTTTCAAGGCTGATCCAGAAATATTTGTCACCATATTCAGACAAAATAATGGAACTGAAACCCAGCTTAACACTTAAATGACCAAGGGGTTTTCACTCCCGTTGGTGCCCAAAGGGGGGGGGGTTCCATAGGACCCCCCTAAGGAAACCACTTTCCCGGGAGAATTTTTGTACCAAATTTATACCACATGTAGAGAGTCATAAGACAACCCCAAATCAGCAATAAAAAATGAAATTTGTTATTTGGTCGGCAAATTAGAGGCAAAACATTGTTTTCAAAACACGCGAAAAATGGGCAAAAAGACGGAAAATTCAAACGAGCTTTGCGCTTACATCAAACTTTTTGAAACTTATTTTATGTTGATATCTACTCTAGAAGACCCAAATTACATATATTTAACACAAAACATGAAGTTTTAGGGAGTCCTGTATTTTTTACGGGGGTTGCAAAATACACGTATTTTCCCATAGACTTTGTACAGTAGCGGTTTAGCAACGTCTACAATGAAATTGTTTGTTTTCAGCACATAAAGGGTTAATTACTTTTACTGTTACTAATAATTGTTTACTTATATGTATGTGTGAACAAATATCAGCAAAAAAAATTTGGTTTGGTTCTTTGATTTTTAAAATTTTCTCAGATGACTTCCGTTAGTGCCCAAGGGGGAGGGGTTCCATGAGACCCTCCCTAATTAACTCATTAACGGCTTGGCCGATTTTAATTATTTTGGTATGACAAGAAGCGCATTTAAAAGTCAGACAATTACAAAAAAAATCGGCGCAAAAATTCCACGCGTAAAGCGGCCAGCGCAAAAACAAATTTGGAGGGTCCCTAGGAACCCCCCCCCCCTTGGTTTTTTTTTTTTTTTTTTTTTTTTTTTTTTTTTTTTTTTTTTTTTTTTTTTTTTTTTTTTTTTTTTTTTTTTTTTTTTTTTTTTTTTTTTTTTTTTTTTTTTTTTTTTTTTTTTTTTTTTTTTTTGTAATTAGAATTGGGATCCCAGATTGGACTTAACGGCAGAGCTGGAAATGCTACGTTTATGTCAGTCCATGATGAAATAGTGCCACCTCGAGAAAATAACCTCTAACTTGACTTGCCCGAACTATTAAAACAACTAAAGGATGAGCGTAGATACGTACATGGCGCTATTTCCCGGCTATTCACATTGGAAGGCCGTTTCCAGCAGCCGTTGAATTATTATCGGGGATCCCCGATAATAATTATTACAGTACAAAATTCCTTCGTTTGTGACACATAGACATTTTCGAGCTCAACCATTCACAGGTATAGTTTACTAGCCAGTTACCAATGCAACCGTGTAAAAATCTCCAAATTTTTGAAAAATTGGGGGCGCCCTTAAAAAAAATGTGCTAATATTGCTTTAAGTGTTAACTGTGTAAATCCCATTGGAATGGGGTAAAAATGGATCAGCCGCGAAAATCGTTCATATCTACCTCATTTTTTCACCAAATTCCTTCATTTTTTCAGCATAAAAAGTCGAAAATATGCAGATCATGAAAACATCAACTGCGTCACAGTTGAGTAAGCAAGTCAGGGTCATTATTTTGTGTTTTTTCATGCACAATTTTTTTTATTCACTATGTACAACGAACAAACAACCTTAATACCATGACAACATCGTAGATAAATGCGTCATGTTACCCTCAATAACCTGAGTAATTTGTCCTTCCATTACTTTTGTCTCTTCTATAATTAATCACTTATGTCTCTTCTATAATTAATACACGCAGTGTCTTCCTAAACGGTTAGATGGCATTGATAAGAGACAATAATACGCTCTCATGTGAGGCGTTTTTTAGTTAGCGGTTAGGCAGTGTCCGGTCTGTTGCTTAACGTGTCAATTACAAATGTCCGCTATGCCTTGCCTGAAACTCTATGCTATTCGCAGGTAATTGTTTTGGAAATTACCTGAGAAAAGTGTACATTATGCATGTGTTGACGCATTATGTAACTATACCCGCGTACAATGTCAATGAATTTCTACAGTAAATTGCATAATCTATCAATACTGCTTGTCCCTCAAGGTTTTCAACATCATATTGACAACTGTCTTTTCTGTTGCTGCTCTGTCTTTGTAGAAACATCTCGTCGGTTGTATTACATAGTGACGGATGTTAAACAAAATACGAATATTTGTTTCTGAGAAAATCGCATTTGAAAAATCGCGAACTCTAGAAGGTCCGTACACATCCTTACATACGATTCAAACTATCAAATTCGATTAAGAAACGAAATTAACAACTAAAAATTTATTTTAGCTAATATTCGTGAATTTTTACTTAATAAATGGATGTAATACATTGGAAAAGTTAACCATCACATCCGTCACACCAAAATTTACGCAAATCGGCGATTATGTTCATGACATAGTGACGGATGTTGAATTTTCCCTATACTAAAGCGTTATTCAACATCCGTCATTATGGAAAACAACGATCGGCGTTTTCTGAACATCCGTCAAACCAACATCCGTCATCGCGAATCTGCTCAATCTGGTTTATTACATAGTGACGGATGTTAAAGAAAATACGAATATTTGTTTCTGAGAAAATCGCATTTGCAAAATCGCGAACTCTAGAGGGTCCGTACACATCCTTACATACGATTCAAACTATCAAATTCCATTAAGAAACAAAATTAACAACTAAAAATTTATTTTAGCTAATATTCGTGAATTTTTACTTAATAAAATGGATTTTTTTTTTTTTTTTTTTTTATGCTCTAAATGCATTAACTGCATGTCTGTACCCATTATACAGGCCAGAAATGTATTAATTTTATGCCCTCCTAAAAGTTAGGATTTCTTAATTAAGGTGGTCTGGATACAAAAAAAGTAACTATAAAAATTAACCTGAACTGCCAGGTCACACCATGCAGCTTAAGAGACTTGATTTTTTTGTACATCTGATAAAGTATATTTTCCACTAAATATAATAGTTATTATACATGTAAATAATAAATGGTTTTGTATTTTTGCTCCACCAAATGATTTGCCAATATTTTTATTTACAACAGTACTATGTTTACAAATTATCCCTATCATATACTACATTCCTAGGACTGAAATAGTGATAACTCCTTTTTCAACAAACAGTGATAGGTCTGGTTAGTATCACCATGCAATATAATGTTCAAAGAATGCTTATACATGTATGCTGAGGGCATGATCTTTTTAATACTGTACATGTAGTGTACTGACACCTATATTTTAAAATATAGATGGAGGAAATGCATTTCGTCGGTTGTATTACATAGTGACGGATGTTAAACAAAATACGAATATTTGTTTCTGAGAAAATCGCATTTGAAAAATTGCAAACTCTAGAGGGTCCGTACACATCCTTACATACGATTCAAACTATCAAATTCGATTAAGAAACGAAATTAACAACTAAAAATTTATTTTAGCTAATATTCGTGAATTTTTACTTAATAAATGGATGTAATACATTGGAAAAGTTAACCATCACATCCGTCACACCAAAATTTACGCAAATCGGCGATTATGTTCATGACATAGTGACGGATGTTGAATTTTCCCTATACTAAAGCGTTATTCAACATCCGTCATTATGGAAAACAACGATCGGCGTTTTCTGAACATCCGTCAAACCAACATCCGTCATTGCGAATATGCTCAATCTGGTTTATTACATAGTGACGGATGTTGACTGGATTGCCGAGATTCACCGCTTTGAACTATAAATATAATATAAATTTCTTCTAATATCGATATTTACAAATTACATATTTTGCTTGTGTCAGTTATAAATTTAAGATTAGAATATTTACAAACAAACCGTATTTAAAAAGCCCTGGTGGGAAATCAAGTATACACTTCTTTGACAGAGGGTTCAACATCCGTCACTATGTAATACACCAAAGTGTCTGTTATGCAACATACGTCAAAATTGCAAAATTTCTAATTAAGATTATTAATTAATGACGTACTTGCAAGGTTAGGCACTTGGCATGTTTGAAGATTTTGGTATTTAGTACCATTTCCCTGATTTTCGTAAAAATGATAAAAATTCAACATCCGTCACTATGTAATGCACCCGACGATCTTATTTATTACCGGTTTACATCCGCCATGCTTCCTATCCGAGTGCTTTAAAAAAACTTTTAAAAACTCGTCTACTTATGTCATAATAGTCATTCCATTTCGCCCTGTTTTGTTCAATTTAAGATTGTAACTTAAGATTATTCTTATTATTATTTTCTCTGGGTTTATCATATTGTTTTGAAAAGGACTTAGACCTGTTGGTTTGCACTCAAAAGCACTTCTTTCTTCTTCTTCTTCTTCTTCTTCTTCTTCTTCTTCTTCTGCTTCTTCTTCTTTCTTCTTCTTCTTCTTCTTTCTTCCTTCTTCTTCTTCTTCTGCCTTGTATAATTGACAATACTATTTAATCTGTCAATTTGAAGACACGTGACCATTGATTTTATTGTAGAAAAAGTGCGATATATTTGGATATGATTGGACCATTTTAAATATTTGACGCCTGTATTACCTCATTCCCTCCCCCCCCCACCCTGCAGCAATATGCAATGTTGAATTTTGACTCTACATCCTGTCTCAAAAATGGTACAATAAAAAAATGCCGTTTTTTTTTTTTTTTTTTTTTTTTTTGTTCATGACATAGTGACGGATGTTGAATTTTCCCTATACTAAAGCGTTATTCAACATCCGTCATTATGGAAAACAACGATCGGCGTTTTCTGAACATCCGTCAAACCAACATCCGTCATCGCGAATCTGCTCAATCTGGTTTATTACATAGTGACGGATGTTGACTGGATTGCCGAGATTCACCGCTTTGAACTATAAATATAATATAAATTTCTTCTAATATCGATATTTATAAATTAATTACATATTTTGCTTGTGTCAGTTATAAATTTAAGATTAGAATATTTACAAACAAACCGTATTTAAAAAGCCCTGGTGGGAAATCAAGTATACACTATTTTGACAGAGGGTTCAACATCCGTCACTATGTAATACACCAAAGTGTCTGTTATGCAACATACGTCAAAATTGCAAAATTTCTAATTAAGATTATTAATTAATGACGTACTTGCAAGGTTAGGCACTTGGCATGTTTGAAGATTTTGGTATTTAGTACCATTTCCCTGATTTTCGTAAAAATGATAAAAATTCAACATCCGTCACTATGTAATGCACCCGACTATCTTATTTATTACCGGTTTACATCCGCCATGCTTCCTATCCGAGTGCTTTAAAAAAACTTTTAAAAACTCGTCTACTTATGTCATAATAGTCATTCCATTTCGCCCTGTTTTGTTCAATTTAAGATTGTAACTTAAGATTATTCTTATTATTATTTTCTCTGGGTTTATCATATTGTTTTGAAAAGGACTTAGACCTGTTGGTTTGCACTCAAAAGCACTTTCTTCTTCTTCTTTCTTCTTCTTCTTCTTCTTTCTTCCTTCTTCTTCTTCTTCTGCCTTGTATAATTGACAATACTATTTAATCTGTCAATTTGAAGACACGTGACCATTGATTTTATTGTAGAAAAAGTGCGATATATTTGGATACGATTGGACCATTTTAAATATTTGACGCCTGTATTACCTCATCCCCCCCCCACCCTGCAGCAATATGCAATGTTGAATTTTGACTCTACATCCTGTCTCAAAAATGGTACAATCAAAAAATGCCGTTTTTCATCATGATATTCTAAACGAACTTTAATAAACCACATTCTAGTATAAAGAAGGGAAACTTTTTTGTTCCATTCCATTTACCATGTTTACTGCAGCAGGTCAAAATCCATTCTGTGCCACATCTCTCCGTGTGTATTTCAATGAGCTAAACATCAATTTTGCAAAACGCAACTGTTTCTAAAGGGATTCCAAATTAAGGGAAGAGGTCACACTTCATAGAACAACTCATAAAAGTCACAAAGGATTTCATAAGTGACTTTGGCGAAGTGGTTGTTGAAATGTGAAATGCAAATGTGGAATTTTGCATGAAAAAAATCACTACTGTTCACTTGCCTTAACTCATTTGAAGAGAGTCAACACGCAACACAACAATGTTGAAGTTATTTGCAAGAAGCTGGAAGCTGTACTTCATATCATCACACCAGCAAGCCAGAGAGAGTTTCTTAAGCAAAGTCCAACCTCTTGAAACAATCTCCAAGGAGGTCACGAGAGTCGCCTTGTGGAAAGAAAGACTTGCCATCAACCAAGTAACTTCTATTGGTATTGAACCTGGTGAGCATCTCCCACCTGGAGCTGACTCCTCATGGGCTGAATGGCGATGCCTCAACAGATTGAGAACCAGAATTGGCCGATCTAAGGTTTCCTTGCAGAAGTGGGGCTATCTGGAAGCAGATCAGGACACTACCACTGGTTGTGGAACAGCACCACAGACAATGGAACATCTCTTGGTCTGCCCACTGCTGGAGCAACAATGCACAAACAAGGACCTTGCGGAATTCAGTGAAGCAGCCAGACGTTGTACCCATCTCTGTCTGGATCATATTTGAGAACCACAGTGTTTGGACACGATAAGAAGAAGAACCAGCAACGGGAACAAAATTAAACTCGTAACATTCTGTAATGCTTAGAAAAAAGATTACACCCACACATTAATCAAAACGTTTTTGCTCAAAGTAGCACAAAATTCATTTGAACTCACTGCAGTTATTTGAGTGTATAGCAGGATTGCCACAAACAAAGGAGATGAAATAGAGAGCATTAGAAACCATGGTTATTTTTTTCTTTACACTGATATCTGTTTAAGTAATTTAATCCTCGATTTCATGTCTAAAAGGCAATTTTTTGATTGTACTTTTTTGTTTTGAGACAGGCTGTATAATAATACTAACATAAACAGGCCATCAAACCTTTGTACCTTTTCAGCTGAATAAACTCTCTCGGCTAATTCTTACAAGCATTGCTGTGAACGTTTCTATAGATGGCTTAGCGTATTCGTGCATATATTAGTTACATAACAAAATATTTGTCGAAAATCTATGCTCCGCAAGTATTCTAGAGTGTTGTAGCTGCATTTAAAGTATTTCCCGTTTAAACCTAGTGACGTATTTTGCGATTATTAGATTGTCATTCACAGTGAAATTTGCTGATATTTTGTAGTTTTCACATAGTGACGCATTCAAAAGTGGGTGACCCGATCATGGTCCAATTTTTCATATGATGTTTTCTCACCTCGCTAAGTTAACAAAAATATCTGAGTACAACTTTTAATTGAGTTAAATCGGTCCAAATGCTTGGATAGTAAAAACAAGTGTGTACAAAATGGCCATAGGAGGATTGTGTTAATTAACGTTCGTCGACACATTTGGGAGGACGTTTTGTTCATAACATCAAAAGAAAACATTTCCCGGGCCTTGAGCACAGGCGATTTCACATTCACAGGTGCCCGCAAAACCAAACAAAATGTGTAAATTCGGATTTTTGCTCTAATGTAAAAGCTTTCTATCAAAACATCCACATGGAAAATGATTAAGCTGAGAAGTCATTTCTTTGGAACAAAGATTGTGAAATTTGCCATTTGCTATAGGAGCAAAATAAATTAGCTTCTGTTTATATTGAAACAGTAATTAAGCAAAGAATCAAAATCACCTTTTGCTTTCACTTCAAGGTATTTTCTGTAGCCAAATAAAAAGGTAAGAATCTATTGGGGTCTTATCTATATGAAATCAACAACGTGAAACAATAAATGGATGCCCCCAAAAATTTGGTGTTGCACCTTTAAAATTTCACTGGGATATGCGAAAAATTTCTTTTGATCAAAAAAAATCAAATCAGTTTTGATGGAGTAAAGCGGGGGAACGAGGTTGTCGATCGTGTTACCCAACTTTAATTAACATTTGATTAGCAGATATGTATTAGTATGAGTCATTCTGAAATAATATCATTAAAAATATTATAATTTCAAATTCTACATGTCACGAGAAGTGGACCAAATTGACCACGCATGTCTCAAAAAACAAATTTGGTCCATTAAGAAAGAAGAGTTAGACTTACAGGTTTTACTGTTAGATTGACAGAGTTACATGTTTCATGCATGAACATAAGATTCCAAAGACAAGGTACATACAAAAATTAAGCATAGCAAAATGTAGCTGATCGATTACCCAAAAAAGATGAAATAAATCACTGGTAATCGAAACGCGTTCCTACGATAGCTTTTTTAAGTTTCTCAAAATCAGAAGATCTTCTATGTCTTTTTTTACCCAGGAATCAAAATGGCATTCGCTGGAATTGCAAAAAACAAAACATCCATTAAGTTTGTATGTACACTGTGTTGTAAACAAAGACACAGCTGTATCTTGCCTAAAAATATATGGATATTTTATCCATAAGACAAGCTTACACAGTTATCCCTTTGTTCTTCTTTAAACACAGCCTTATGATAACTGAACAGGAGATTGCATAACTCTATCACCCCTCACTACAAAATATGGTCTAATCATTAGTATACCATGTATACAGTAGACTTAAATCACAAAATGTTCAAAGCTGTTTTCCTCAAAATATGTATTTCGCAAATACGTCACTATTTGATGCGGCTAACGATATTTATCAACGAAATTAACGGATGTCAAAACCGTGAATACACCGACATTTATACACAATACACGAGTCAGTTAACTTATGATACATATCATCGTTTGTTTGTACGTCCCGATAAACAGATTCTTATTTTAAATGCTTATTTGTAATTCCCCAATTCCCAGATATTCACTCGATAGCAGTGTGGCAGGAATTTACTAGTAGTGAGGGGGTGATAGAGTTACGCGAAATCTTCTGTTCATTATCATAAGGCTGTGTTTTAAAGAGGAACAAAGGACCGCGGTAAACTTGTCTTTTTAATGAATGTCCATTTATTTTTCATACGATATACTGTGTTCCTTTGTTTGCAAAAGACCGTGTCCATACACTGAATGGATGTTTTGTTTTAGCAATTTCAGCTATGCTCAATTTGATTCCTGTGTATGAAGGCCATATAAGGGTTACCTGTATTTTGAGAAACTTAAAAAAAGAACTTCGCCGCGCGTTTCGATTATCTGTGTGAAATTTATTTGATCTTTTTGTGTAATCCTTAGAGCTACATTTTGCTATGCTTAATTTGATATGTAACTTGTCTTTTGATACTTATGATTCATCATGAACCACGTAACTCTGTCTAGAACCACGTAACTCTGTCAATCTAACAAATATTTAGACCATAAACTCTGCAAGTATCACTTCGTTTTCAATTCAATGGACCAAAATATTTGTTTTTGACGACGCGTTGTCATTTGGTCGCCTTTCGGTGACAATATAATTGAAATTATCTAAATATTTTATGTGTGCAACTCCTAAGAATGGCTAAGGCAAGTTTTGTCATTCCGGTTTTTTATGACAGAAAGAGTTTCATCATGAAGATTAAGCTTAGCTTTTGATCATATTAATATGGCCACCTTATCTCTTTAAGGTAAGTGCAGGATATGTTACCTAAAGACCTTAATGAAGTCAGATGAAATATACAATATGCTTACGTTTTTTTATTGATTTAAAACCGCTGGGCCCCATTTAGGCGCATTTATTAAACTACTGTGATTCTAGTACTTTGTGGGTTAATGCTTGAGATTTATCTGACTTGCCTACAATGGATTTTGTAGGTCTTATCCTTTTGAATCTTGATCGTAAGATCTTTTCACGTGCATAAATCACAATCTAATAGAATTGTTTCAATCAATATAAATGCCTTTCGAGTAGTTGTAAAAACGCGCATTCATAAAATTGCTTAATTTTCGTTTCCTGTGTATATAAGGTGTGAGTTTCGGTTTCAAAACTAGCTTCAATTTGTACTACGTTTCATATTAGTGGGTGGAGGCTCTAGATCTATGTCTGAAGTGCAATTTTAGCCCTAATTAGACGCCCTCCGATTTTTTGTTGGGTGAAAATCTTGCGCAGATTAGAGTTGTTAGATATATAAAATGCCAATTCCTGAGAATTGCTCGTTAAATTTCAGTTTGCTTCTTTGGTGGGTAAAGTCATTGCTGAAAACTAAAGGAATGATCCCTACTTTTTGTACATCCATACCTGACATTTTGGTATCATCCCTAGATAAACATTTCTTCGTTTGTATGAAAGGTCTGACCGCAGTCGAGCACTTCGGATTTTTCATATCCTCTTAGCAAATGTTTAGAAATGAAGAAATCTAATTTGCTTTTTTGTAGTTCTGATTCCGAGCTGGAGTGGTCGAATATATCGTACGGCTTCACCCTTTATCATACCTCGAAAGCATGCTTTTGGGTGTGACAGTCTCTGGAGAGATCTTGGAAGTGTGTCGCCGTTTTTTGTTGAAACCTTCATGTCTAGAATCTGATATTTTTCAAATCTATATTCCCTTGAACAGTGTGAGTTCTAGAAAATTGATTTGTTTTGACCACTCATGCGTGAATTTCAAAGTCGGATGCATGGAATTATTTGACTTATGAAGTTGGCTAGTTAATTTTCGTCACCTGTCTAGAACATTAGAATATATATCTCGATAGCGAAACTATTAAATATTTTATCACTCAAAGAGATGAATTTCTTTTCCAGTGAATGGAACATTATATCACAGATTTTAATAAAAGCGCCTAAATGGGGCCCATCTGTTTTAAATCAATAAAAAACATAAGCATATTGTGTATTTCATCTGATCTTTATTAATAGGTCTTTAGGTAATATATCCTGCACTTGCCTGAAGGACAAGGCGGCCACATATGAGATCAAAAGTTATTACGCTTAATTTTCATGATTAAATGTTAATTAATTCCGTCATAAAAGTACCATAATGACAAAAATGTCTTAGACATTCTGAAAATAATGACACACATTCAAATATTTAGATAATTTCAATCTTTTTTGTACCTTAAAATGGACCAAACTGACACACATTCAGTCAGAATGCAGTCCATTAAAAAAGAAGTGATACCTACAAAGATTAATGGTCTAAATATGTGTCAGAGCTACATGTTTCGTGCATGAACACATGATACCAAAATACAAGGTACATTATCAACATTAAGCATAGTAAAATATAGCTGATGATATTACCTAAAAGATCAAATAAATTTGTCACAGTAATCAAAACGCGTCCTACGATAGCTTTTTAAGTTTCTCAAAACCAGAGAACCTTCTATGTCTTTTCCTACCCAGGAATCAAATTGTCAATTCGCTGGAATTTGCTGAAACAAAACCCCCATTAAGTTTATGTATACTCTTTGCAAACAAAGACATAGCTGTATCTTGCCTAAAAATAAATGGACATTTTATCATAAGACAAGCTTATACAGTCATCCCTTTGTTCCTCTTTAAACACAACCTTATGATAACCGAACTCTATCACCTTATGATAACTGAACTCTATCACCTCCCTTAACTCTATCATCTCCCTTGCCTAACTCTATCACCTCCCTTACTACAAAATGGTCTAATCATTAATAGAACAGTAGACTTAAGTCGCAAACTGTTCAAAGCCGTTTTCCTCAAAATATGATATGAAAACGTCACTATTTTGATACGGGTAGTGTTATTTATCAACGAAATTAACGGATGTCAAAACCGTGAATACACCGTACATTAATACACAATACACGAGTCGGTTAATACACATCATCTTTTGTTTGTATGTCCCACTAAACAGATTCTTATTTTAAATGTTTATTTTTTAATTTGTAATTCC
This sequence comes from Ophioderma brevispina, assembly GCA_023653785.1. Classification (NCBI taxonomy): domain Eukaryota; kingdom Metazoa; phylum Echinodermata; class Ophiuroidea; order Amphilepidida; family Ophiodermatidae; genus Ophioderma; species Ophioderma brevispina. Next base: position 32,043 of record JAMKCH010062758.1, read on the forward strand.
CCGATTCCCAGATATTTACTAGATAGCAGTGTGGCAGGAATTTACAAGATCAACATCATTAACACCAGATTTGAGGATTCAGGTTTATGGAGATGTGTTGTAGAAGTAGCCAGTGCCGTGCCACCTGTACAAGAAAGACGGACAACAATCAGTGTCGGAGGTGAGGAGCTAAACTTAAAGTTATCTAAAGTCTTTAAGGTGTAGTCTGGTCGATAAATAGTTATTGAACGTATTTTCCTCAAGTATAGTATATTTAAACACTCGACTTTTAAAAGGACGCAACGGCATAGAAAAATATTCAGATATAATGAAATTAGAAAGCAATTTGGGTGTTTACATTTTGTAAAATTAGTAAAAACAGCAAGAGTTACAGGCAATTCCCGCCACGGAAAAATCAAGATGTTGACATCCTTGCCAGAATCTACATTTCCAGCATGTTTTTGTAGATACAATTAAAACGCATTCAGACATTGTACTTCAGGATTTGTAGTAAGATATTGATCTGACAAGTGAAAGGTGGTTTTACACGGTCCGGTATTAACACATATACAATAGCAATGGTCTGTGAATGATGACTGCATGCTTTTCACGCAGACAGTAAGGCAAAAAAAAAAACTAGAAGTTCCGCGTTTCTCGGCTTTCGCGCTTCGCTAGTTCAAAGAAGTATAAGCTGTGGGCCGCCCGATGAAAAAACTTAACAATGTTTTGACACACACATCCAATACAAACACACATACATACCACGCACAACGGATTGCTAAGTGGTCTGCCATGCCTAATAGCTGGCGGCCCACAAAAACATTGGTTGTATTAGAGTAACCCGCCCTACCCTAATTTTGAAAATCAAGCCCTGTACAAAAGTATACCTACCCTAATTTTTTTTTATTGATTTTCAAAAATCTTATTTTTCAAGTTGTTTTTATCCTGATTTTTAACCGATTTTCTCAATATTTTTTTTTGTTTTTTGTGTTCTGGTGTAACTTTGGCAACTTCTCCTTAAGATTTTCAATAATAAGAGTCAAAAGTATCAATATTAATAACATTACATAGACTATGTGTGATGATTTGATGTAGTAAATGCATTATTAAAAAAAAATCCGCCCGCCCTACCCTATTTTCACTGGCCCGTTACTCCAATACAACATTTTTTTTGGCCTAATTTTAGCATCCTTGGCTGTACGGCAGAGAAGTGAAGCTTACAAGGAAAATAATATTAGTTACTCCTCCGTTTTTTAACAAAATGTAACACTCAAATTGTTTTCCAATTTGTGGAAGTGATTTCAGTAAGGGTCCGTTTCAATATGTCTGAATATATCCCTTTAAGGGTTTTGATGAAATGACGCTTTATAAAAGCCAGTTGTATGTGTGTGTATGTATATAATTATGTATGTATGTATGTATGTATGTATGTAGGTATGTATGTATGTATGTATTTATGTATGTATGTATGTATGTATGTATGTGTGTATGTATGCGTGTATGTATGTATGCATGTATGTATGTTGTATGTATGTATGTATATGTATATATGTATGTATGTATGTATGTATTTATGTATGTATGTATGTATGCATGCGTGCATGTTAAAGAGGGCTGCTCTTCGTTTAGCAAATATCAAAATATTTTCCCAAAGCCTGCTGAATAGATATAAACAATGACAAAAAGTTGTTAGATGGCGTTAGCCTTTCATCAAGGCGTTGCGCTTTATTTTTATTTCCTGCAGTCCCTGTCAGTCCCTGCACACGATGTGGTATAACGCCCTCTCACGGTGAGTCTCTTGCGCATCGCCTTTCCGCATTTATTTTGTGTGTTTTGTTTTTCTTTATTTTGGGATAAATCTTCCGTAACCTTTCTTGGGAACTGATTGGGCAATAAATAGTAAGGTGCCGAATGAATACATTGTGGTCAATCAAATGTGATACTACCGTCTGGCGGCATTGTTCATGTCACTGTCGGGCATTTGTCTTGTGGTTAAAGAAAGGGTTCAGTTGAAAGATAATTTTTGGCACGAGCAATAAATTAGTAGGTACAATCCCCCATATGTTGACAACATAATACTTTGATTGGCACGTGATGCTTGCACAGAACTCTCCTATTTGCCCACACACGCCTCGCTCCGGCCGGCCGAAGGCTTCGCCTTCGACACGCGCCATGAGGCGTCTTTGACAAAGACTAAGATGGGGTTTAAGGTATAATTTTTAATTGTCTTTCTTTCTAGTACCGGATATATATAACCTTACACCTTCAGTAGAAGAAAACGTGAACAATATAGCACGACTTGAATGTAACGTAACGGGGGAACCAGAGCCGGTTATAACATGGAGACGAATCGAACCCGTGACCACATTACCAAATGGCCAGAGGTCACAAACTGGTTATTTATTACAGTTTCCAGTGAAAGGAATCCAAGATAGTGGCCTCTATGAGTGCCAAGCAACAAATCCATTAGGAACACACAAACGTACTGTACCTGTAAATATTAGAAGTAAGTATACATGTTTAATTGTAGTATTTCGTATACAAAGTAAAAGATACAAGTTCACATTTCCGCACAGTGTTAAATATTCAAGCACCCCAACCAGAGGTCGGAGTGTTCACATTTTAGTACTCCGTACATATGTGTGGAGATTCAAACCACCTTACACAATTTAGCCTTGCTCTCACCTTCAAATCCCACCATCAATTAAAATCGTATTTTACGCAAAGATCTCTATTAAAGGGGACTTTTACCTAATCAAATATTCTTTATTTTAACATATTTAAATTAAAATAATTGCCCTAAAACTTTAAAAACCAAATCACATTGTGTTTTGGACGCCGAGTACACTGTTGTCATGGTAACGGCGGTTATCTTGGACTATAATGCAATAGCGCTTAAATATTTTTGAGAGAACCAATAACATTTTTTGATCCAAACATCTCTAATGTGAAGTCATAACTATTATCTATTTTAGTATAAAGCATTTTATTAGTTTTTATATTCTTCATATTGTTTGACCCCCATATGACTGCTTCGGTAATTTTGATTGGATTTCAGATTTTTCTTCCTGATACATCTCTTGTACATGAAGATCCTTACGTAGTTAAATCTCGGTAAAAATATTTAGGTGGCGGTTGTCAGTGTTTTATTGCTACTTCATAAGTTGGGCCAAAATGATATTTCAGTTTTATAGGTTTAAAGACATCACAGAGAATCACTTCCAACTTGTTGTGAAATTGCCAGTGTCGTATTTCCACCTGAGGGCGCCATTGAAGTTTGTACAGGGGTCAAATGTTAAATTGATGATATTGTGCTAAAAACCCAACCAATGAATTCCTTTAGTCATAGGGATTCAGGAAAGATATAGTTTGCTATACCTGTGATGGATCGTTCAGGAGTTTTTAGCAAAAAGGTCAAAGGTGAACTTTTTGGCCTACAAGGGTCAAAAATGCAAAAAAAAAAATGCATGGATTTGAATGAAAATGGTCTCAAATTGATCCTTTGACCAAACCGATTGATAATAAGAATGGTAACGCTCGAATGTAAATGCTTGTCCATTTTTTGCATTTTTGACCCCTTTAGATCAAAATATTGACCTTTGAACTTTTTGCTAATAACTCCTGAATGATCCATCACAGATAGGGCAAACTATACGTTTTCAGAATCCTTATGATGAGAGGAACACATTGGTAAGAATTTTTGCAACATTTGACCCCTGTACAAACTTGAATGGCCCCCCAGATGGCAATACGACACTGACAATTTCACAGCAGGTTTGAAGAGATTCTCTGTGATGTCCTTATACCTATAAAATTGAAAAAAAAAAACAATTTTGTCCACAAACATGAAGTAGGAGACAACCGCCTCCTGACTAAAACACTTGCCTTTACTCCCGAGTTGTAGGCAAGACAGACGAGATATCCTTGAAGATCCAATCATGCTTTAGCGTTTTCACCTTCCTTGATGCCTGCCTTGTGTATCAATTCTTGTTGAATCAATGATTTTACTTAAGGAAGATTTATTCTGCCAGATGATATGCAGCAGGATATCAATATTGTCTGTATGAAGTTGAGTTAACAAGGCTTGCAGAGTTCAAACCTATGTCAATGTGACAAAGTCAGATATTCCAGAGCTCGATTTTAACACCTGTCTGAGTCTGGATTAACAAGCGTTTAGGGCGACACTTGCAGCTGTGTCAGTAAAACGATTCATGTGTACAGTCAATTCAACGAACATAGTTCACACAAAATATTATGAATGCTCGATGCATATTTGTTCGCACTTACTTGGTAGACTACTTCGTAGTCCAACATTGTTAGTTTTTCCAATAGAGCTCTTTTGACAAGAATCTGCACATAGTGCCCTGCAGACATAAAGCCTGTCTCAAAAAAGGGTACAATCAGAAAAAAAAAATTGGGTTAAATATGAACTTTCAAAATAAGTCATTCTTACACCTGAACATACTAATGTTAAAGAACAAAGACCAGGCTTTCCAATGGTGTTTGTTTCAGGGGAATTAATTTGTTTTTATAAATCTAGAGATATAATCAATTTAGTGCGATACACCAAAATCGATTTTGTGCCACTTTTATGCATGGGCAGAGTTGTTTCGCGCAGTTTATGCCATGCTGTCTTGAAGCTCACAAAAAGATTGCAACTTGACAAAAGAAACAAAACACAGATTAAGTAAACAAATGAAGTCTAGATTTTATTCGACACAAGTTTTAATCGTCAACATAAGGCAGTTCAATGATAAATATCTTCTTTTCATATAATACACAATACAAATATTTATTACACGTCAATTAAATGGAACTTGAATCATTCAAATTGGTATCTGGTTAAATCGTGCCAGAAGGAATGTATTTGCAACCAAAATAAACACCCCAAATCAAAGAATGGTTTAAAAATATTGCACATCTTTGTGCATTACTAATTGTTGAAGTCAATAAAAATTAATTTGGAAGCTAGTATCAAAGTGTTGGTGGAATTTGCGTTTCATGTACCATCAAAATCTCTCCTCCAGTTGCTGTCCTCTCGTGGTTTCTCTCTAACAAACACGTATGTTCATGTTTATTCACTTTATCTTAAAGCCAGAACTTCCTGATCATAACTTCCACCATTACGCAACTGTTTTTCGGATCTTTTGAGTTTCTTATGAGGGTAATCCCTTTTTAAAGAATTTCATATCTGTTTATGTTAATTATGTTTAACTAACTCTTTCACCCGTTTTCCAATCAACCAAATTGGCCAACTCGATTTTTTTTGTTCCGCAGTAACTGGCGTTTATCTCTCGATTGAACAAGCAATTGAGATGACCAAAATCCCTGATAAACCTGGCACGTTTCTCTTTAATGGATATACATACGACTTTATAGTAAGATATATGTGAAAAAATAAATCGTTTTTTGATTGTACATTTTTTTTGAGACAGGCTGTAGTTTTTCAATTTCCAAGTTATTAAATACACAGTTAACCATAGAGACACACATTATTTTCAGTGTTGTCAATATCAGTCACAATTTGCACTCTATCAGTGCATTTTCCTTTGGTGTGTTTTTTCCTAGGAATAATGCTGACTACTTTATAACAATGAACTCGATAATTAAAACAGATATAAGGAAGTATGGACATCATAACATACATCTTTAAATTAAATCTTTGCACTCTATCATTGCATTACTCATTTAACTTATTGCCCTGTGCCAAAATGGCCTCGTCTAAACAAAAACAGGTCACTTTTATTCCGTACCTGGTTTGCTATGGGTGGCTAGTACACTCTCTCATGGGGGACACTCAGTTTCTTTCACGGTGTAATGAAACGCGAGAGTTCTCCTTATGAGAGAATGATCTTAGCTACCATGTCAATATCACGGAAATAAACCGTTGCCTTACAGACGCTATAGGGTATAGTTCTGAAATAAATGATGCCTTGTTACCAATGGAAACCAATAGATAGGACCCTCAGTCACAGGAACACTAATGACACTGGTTTGTTTTTAAAATCGACATTCGGTCCCGAACATTCTCGCATTTTCAATATTATTTTCGAGACTAGTATAAATGTAACTTTTAAGGTAAACTTGAATATATGCTACTTTCTTAGATGGAAAACAATAGGGATTCTTGCATGAGCTAAAAAGCAGGTCTTACAACCTTTTCTTGAAAAGACTATTTATTAACATATATTTTACTATTGCAGATCCTCCAATAATACAAGAAGGACCTACCATTGTCCGTGGATGGCTCAACATTCCAGTCAACATATCTTGTGATGTTTATAGCCTATCCTACACCCCGTGTTATTTTGGTACCATAATGGAGCTCGCATTGTGCCTGGATTTAAGAGAATAAGGTTCTAACATCAGAGAGGAGCACAGTGATTATGTATGTTACACTACTTTATCCGTGTAAAAAAGAACTAATTTCCCTTGATGCATCCAAACTTATCAATATATGAACCGAAAAACCACACTGTAAAAAAAACACAAAACAAAAAACAAAACATGAGTACACCTACTCGGTGTAACAATAATTAATATGCAAAAAATCAAATTTGGTGTCAATAGACCGAAAAAAATGTCCCAGATATATATGACTATTTTTTTTCAATCATTGTCAGAACATGCTGATAAAGAGAGAGCATTTGGTAAAGGGTATAATATTTTAAAGTGTGTGACTTGTTTTAAAATATTCCCAATTCCTTCGATTATTCTAAGAAATGAAAACTGTATGTAGTTTTGCCTGAGAATAACGATCAATTTATACAACTTAATTATCCCTTTCTCTTCCTATCAAAAGACCACTGATAAAAATATTTTGGTGTGTTGTTTCAGTTTCCGTGTATTTATTCAGCATAACAAATCGAACGTGACAGAAATTATAATAAGTATATTATATAATACTACATACAGAATCGAATTGTAGACTGTAATAAGATGGAACTAGTGAGGGATAAAATGGGGGGATATGGCTAGACCATTCATGGACAACCCGGTAGGGGCGATGGTTATTACTGGCCCTGTAATACCATACATCAACTATACTCTAATTATTACAAAAATTTCTAATTTCAAGGGTTTCACTGTAGCCGTTTTTCTTAAGTTTTTTAAAAAAAAAAAAAACATAGAACAACAAACAAAACAACAATATATCGAAGCTAAACAAACACTTACGGGAATACGGGATACGGGTTTGGGACAAGAAGGACCTACTTTCAACATGTCCTGCTGAGGTATGTAATACTATTTCAAATGAGGAAGCAGAGATAGAAGGGGGTAGAGGTGAAGAAAAGTGTAAGGAATAGAGAATGGAAATTATGAAGAAAGGAGGAGAGCACTAAGACTGAATTTAAAGATGTGTACTGTGATGAAATGTTTTTCAGTTGAGCTTTAAAAGTATTATTTGTTTTTAATTTTGTGATGGTTTCTGGAAGATCATTCCAAAGCTTTGCGCCGTGATAACTGATTAAAGTGCTTTTCAGAGGACGATTTAGGGAGGGGAAGAGAAGTGTTCGGCTTGTCTGGTGTTATAGCTATGGATTTGCCTGTTTGTGGTAAAGTAATTGCTGAAGTTCGGAGTAAATGATTTTGTTGTGATATGTCAAACATGAAAGCAGTCGCTGTTTGAAGTTGTTTTGAGGTGCTTAATTTACCACGTTTTTCAGATGAGTATGAAATCATGGCAATGTGTGAGTTTGGGGGGTGTAGTTGTGATAGTGCGAATGGCCCATTTCTGTTTGATGTTTAGTTTGGGAGTCTTGATGATAGTTGAGGCCAGATTGATGTTACAGTAGTAAGGTATGGGAAACTAGTGTGTTTTAAAAGTACCGATTTAAGGTTTGACAGTCATGAATGTGGTGTTAACTCTGTAGTTTGTACCAATTGCGTGAGACTCTTTGGTAGTGACCGAGTTGATGTGTTCATTCCATTTTAGGATTTTGTCGTCGATTGTGATGCCAAGCAATTTGGTTGAGTGGTACCTGGAGATTGTCTGGGTTATCTATTGTTAATGTTTGGTTGATGGATTAGTGTTTTGTGTGTAGAGAAGAGCATGTAGGTATGTTTAAAACATTGAGAGAAAGTTTTGTTAGCCGCAACCAGTCAGTGATTTTTTGCCGATTTCATGATTCATGTTTTTAAAAAGTATAATTTATATTATTTATAGTGTCTTTAAATGTTTGTGTCATCTGCAAAATAAGATTAGTTTTATGTTTAGAGATGTGTAAGGTAGATGTCATTCATGTAATGATGAAAGTAGGGGTCCAAGGATTGAGCCTTGCGGGACGCCAACTGTGATAAGTTTGATGGATGATGCGGTGGAGAGAACGTAGACTGATTGTGAACGGTTAGTTAGGTACATCCTGAACCACTCCAAGGCAACTCCACGGACACCGTAATGATAGCTTGTGAAGAAGATTTTGTGGTCAATGGTGTCGAAAGCCTTGGAGAGCTCCAGGAATACCCCCATGGAGTGGAGTTTATTTTTAGTGCAAGGATAAGGTTGGTGTTCGTTCAAGGAAGTGCCATGTAAGTCGAGCGTTTGGGCCTAAAACCGTATTAGTTCATCGACACGATGTTGTGCTTGTTGAAGAATGTATACAGACGTGTGTCAATGACTTTTTTCAAGTAGTTTTGAAACTGAGGGAAGAACAGAACTGGGCCTGTAATTTTTGCCATAGTTATTGCATCTTTGTTTTTGTAAATAGTAATGACTTTGCTGATTTGAGGGATCTGGCATGTTCCGTGAGAAGTGATTGGTTCATATGTGCATCAGAGGTTACTGATGTTTATCATATGATTTGTTCTCAATCCCAGGATACTATCTTGTCGGTACTCCGCAACTTTTTAGCCAGGTTTTTAAAGGTGGCGGAGTTTGTGCATTTCATCAACATAAACTGGCTTCAGGAAAATTGAGGTGATGTGTTTTTTTTGAAGGTTTTGTAAATGGTTTATTTGGAAGGTGGAAATTTTGTTAGCTAAGTTTTTTTTGCCAAGTTAGTGAAGTGATCGTTGAATGCGCTGGCTATGTCAAGCGGGTCAGTTATTTGCTATTTTATGAGTGAACAGGTCCGGGGTTTGTTTAGTGGATACCTTTCTACCTAGAAGTTGTGTGAGGAATGTCCGTTTTGGTGAGATTCATTTTGTGAGTCTTTTGTGGTTTGTTGTCTTTGTTTGTGGTTTTTTCTTATGCAATACGAATATGTGAGTAATTTGTTTTTGTATTGTTTTTATTGTTTTTTGGTTTCTGGGTTTTTTCTTCCAGTATGTGTTATAGAGGCCGTGCCTTTGTTGATTGACCTGGAAATTACTGTTGTCATCCAGGGCTGCTAATGGTTACGATTTTTTAGGGAATCTTCTTTTTAAGGGGAATATTCGTTGTAAATGTTCGTATAAGTTTGGAAGGAGTTTGTTGTACGCTATGTTAGGGTCCTTTCTGTAAGTATATGTTCCCGATGATTCAGTGTTTGATCCTACGGTAAATGTGCGAATGTTTGACTCTGTAGTCACGTTTAGTGATTGTTGTTTTTGTGGCATGCGTATGCTTCATATGTAATGAGATAAATAAAATTGTTTCAACAAATATGTCAAAATGTGCATAGCAATTTCGCTTTTTCTCCTTTGTTTTAACCGATTAAATTTTGAGATGTCTCATTTAAAGTTAGATATTTCAAAAGAGGGGATGACTTTAAAGCTTGTTTGTGGCTTTAATCTTTGCCCACTTAGATAGGTTTACACCACTAACCTGGCTGCCGGTAAGGATAACAAATCTTGGGTGGACTACTTTCTTGCAGGCATCTGGAAAAAGTGCCTTTAAAATGTTCTGAAAATGCACTAGTTAATATTTAAGAAAGTGATGAAATTTTCATGATTGACATGGTAGACTGGTATGTTTTCTCCAACTAAGCGGCATTTGGACAGTGAATTTGAGAATTTACTCCGCTGTCATCAATTTCGCATCGATTTTGCAATTACTAGCTGGCGACTATAAGAAGCTTGGGTTTGCCGGGTCTGACATCGTGGCAAGTTGGTGATTCGTAACTAAAATTTTCCGTTCATCATATTATGTTCAAATTGGTTATTTGGGATTTCAGCGTGTACTTTGGGGTGATATTTTTGTCAATTTCCTATGTGAAGTTTTAAATGTGACAGAAACATGCTCAAAGTTGCCATTTCCCCCATCGACTACTGTGTATATGTTGAGTTAGTGGATGTGTAACCTAATAGGTCTACTTGAACATGCTTTGTTCTGATTACTAGTAATCTGGCCCAAATTGTTACAAACAAATATCACTAAATTGTACTTTCTTTTGTTAAATTTACCAAAGGTTAAGACAAAGTAAAAAGCGTAGTTTCTTTTTGGTCAACCCTGTACTTCCAGAAAGTTGGCGTAATGCTTAGAAAATGCTTCATGACAGGCCTAGTACATTCGTTGTAATGCCTTATATATCATCCTATTTGGCGTGTGAACTCCAGCAAGTCCCTATGCCTAAAGAAAGACGGAAAACACTCATCATGTTGATTGCCCACTTCCTCCCGCCAAAATAAAATAATACCCCTACGGCTTCAGTGTGCTGACACTCAACCAACTCTTAGATTTAAGGATTTAGAACCCTGAAAGCTCATTATTCTATGCCTAAACCCTGGCAAATTAAATTAAAATAAATTCGGAACAATTCATTTAAATATAAAGGCACGGCTTTATTGTGATCATCGACAGGTAGGACACCTTCATACGGGTTGGAGTAATTTGAAGTTAATTGTTTTGGTTAGTAGATTAATTAATAATAGTATTTACAACTGATGAGGGTACATATTTGTTTAGTGGTTACCGCCTTTGGTGGTAATCTTACTTTTTCCTTTTTTTTAAAGGGGTTGGTTACCAATATATCAATAACGGTTGTAATTAAGGCAGTTTTAAAAATTTTAGTAGATCAAATATGACTATTGCTGACATCAATGACCTAAAGGACTACTGATATTTGATTGAGTCATTGTAATTTAAGAGAGCTAGAAGAAGAAGAACAACTCAAAACGAAGAACAATAAGTTATAAAAAACAAAAAAAAAAAAAAAAAAAAAAAAAAAAAAAAAAAAAAAAAAAAAAAAAGAATGAAGAATAACACAGTAAGAAGAAGATGTATGAGAAAAAAGAGAATAACCCGAATAAGAATAGATAACTCGATGAAGAAGAATTCGATTAATGGACGCAAACAATATGAAGAAGAACTAGGAGAGGAGAAGACAAAGGCAGTTTTTAGAATTTTGAGGTCACGTCGACATTGGAGTGTAATTTTTGTAACAGCATTGTGACGTAAATCTTGCTAACCCTGCATATACACCATATACGCCCACCAGAAAATTATTAACGTTAAAATGATTTGAACAAAATGAGACGGGGAAAATAACTAGATTAAATTAAATTACAATTAACTGCTGGTTGTTTTCCAAATCTTCTTCAACTTTTACTAGGTCATTTGGGGGGAATGGCACCTGAAGCGTGAACTAAGCAGCGATCACTGTCTTATTAATCAATGGTCAAGGTTGTGTCTGGTATAAAAAGGTTTAGGAAATTAGTAAAGCAATTCAGACTTGATCTGTGTTTCATTTCGTTCCCTCACCATGCTGACCATGTCATGTGCAAGTTTCTCATCGAAAGAATACGGTTTTAGGATTTCTGTTTGTTCGCCCTTTTTCTTCGTGGACATGATGGAGGTGCAATTTGAAGATAATAATGCCAGGTTTCTGAGAACAGTCAGATAACCATAACTTTCTGTCAAGATTAAGTATGTTTTTTGACGGATGATGTTGGTTTTCAGATAAGATTTATTTTGTAACCTACGTAGGTACAATGTCTCTGATGTCAGCCTAACTCATTTTATAATATCATACTTGGAGAAATTCGGACGATGGCTATTTTTTTCTTGATTCCAAATATTATGTGACATAATCTTTTAAACAGAATTATGAAACATCTAGAAAAAAATTATGAACCTTAATCCGGTGTAACAGCAGCCTCCTAGCTATTTCGGAATCTGTAAACATTTTCACTTTCTTAACCACAATAATCTTTCGTTGGAATGTTTCAAACATCTTTTCGGGCGATTAAAGGCATTCATTTTTGTCAGCGTATACAATAGCAATGGTCTGCGAGCTGATGATTGCATGCTTTTCAAGTTAATGTCAGCATCCTTGGCTGAGAAGTGAAGCTTACAAGGAAAATAATATTAGTTACTTCTTCCTTTTTTTTTACAAAATGTTAACACCCAAACTGTGGAAGTGATTTCACTAAGAGTCCATTCGTTATGTCTGAATATTTTTCATGCAATTGTGTCCCTTTAATCCATCATGGGAATATGTTGAGGCTTCTTTCTGCAATGGACTGACATAGCTGATGATGATATACATAATTTATAGGTGTGACCATAGAGATCTAGAATATTTTCTAGTCTCGTAGCGTTCTGTGGATTGATTTACAATATTTTTGTAAGAAAAGGGAATAGACGAAGCGAAAATTGCGTGTGTTGATGTTATTTAGTTTGTAATACAAGCTAATGTGCAATATCCGACATCCATAGTAAAAAAGATCTAAAAGAACCGCATTATAATGTCTTCAGATTGTATCACACTACCATGGCGAGAAAAAAAGTTTGTTAGAACCATTATTTCATTGATGTCACAAGTGCGAATATAAACCTGAATTAGAATGTTAAACCAATATTTTTCTATTCAGTTTAATATATCCAATGAATTGCAAAGTGAATGTTTTTCAAAACCGTTTGTGTGGATGGTTAGGACAACACAATATGTTGCCAAAAATCTACGCTTTATGTTTAATATAATACACCTGGTCTTAAAAAACCCACAATTTATATCAAGTTCAAATCTTGGTAGGCCTTTATGATATCGGATAATTACCATGTTGTACTAACCAAAGATTATCATGTTTCAATGATTATGTAACATGCACCCGTCGCCCGCATCACATTTTTGAGGTTTTTGCGAAATTTTGCCTAATTATATAGTTCACCGAGTTTAAGCGATCCGCAAAGTGTCAAAATGTGACGTTGCTTAATTGATTAGTTCATAATTAGATTTTTGTCTTTTTTCCTCAAAATCATTATAATTATCCGCATTTCACATACTGTCGTATTTTAAAATCATCATTCATTTGCACGTGTTTGATATAGTATTTTATATATTTTGCCGAACCCAAAATAAACGATTTCACATACAGATCTATTTTGACGTATTTCTATCATTTTTTCGTAGACACGTTTTCGACGTAGTGATCTATTTTATACGTGCATTAAATGTGTCGTATTTTGCAATATACATTAGAATTGATTTCACAAACAGATTTATAACTTTAATTGTAGCCTAAATAAGGTAATATAATTGTAGTTTTAAGTTTCATTTATGGTTTATATTAGACTTTAAAATATTTTTTTTAAACAGTAAAGCCTAGATGGTTCGTTTATGTTTCCTCATCATCGTATAGACATGAAATGTCGCGGTAGATTTTGAATCGAGAAAAATGTGTTTTGCAAAATACGACAGTATGTTTTGTGGACGACGACCTGGCGGCATGCTTAATCATCTGTAATGACCATCACTATGGATTATCCATGTATTATTCCTGGCTCATCCAGGTGAGTAACAGGATGTGACAGAAAGAATGCGATGTGGTGGTCTTCTTTCTGTCAGTCAGTGCGAACAGGTCAAAGGCTCTAGACGCCACCGTAAACCCGAAGAAATGATCGGGTCCTCACTATTATTGCTAACGGGATAAATCTGCCCCCCACTACGAGATGAGACAGACAATTATGGGAGATTGGCAGAATGCCATACTCATTTGCAAATGTCTTTATCATAAAGCCACACAAAGTCCACACATGCCCAACGTGCATGGTTAAATTTTCCCGGAGGATGAATTGATAAGGCTTGTTCACCGATGAAAGTCCGTCCTGCTTGGACTTTATTGATGGAAGGGTCAGATAGTCATGCAGTAGGCCCATCGCCCACATGATCTTGCAAAAGAGTCTCACACATTTGATGTTTTCTGGACAACATTGACCTGCTATTCCAGATCTGATATCAATTTTGGTATCCTTGAGCGTTTTTTTTGAGATAAGGATAGGGGGAAAGGGAAGGAATAAACAGGGGCCAATTTGTAAATGTTTCATTATGGGTTTTTTAAAAGGGGTTTTAAGACAGTTCATCTGGTTCTAAGGTCATTTGGGGGTTATTTCCGCGTATTTACTAAAACAGTTCAACTGCTTCTACGCATCATTCACAATAGGGAAGAGTAGGAGGGTTACATCATCAGACGACAGTGCCTTGAACCTCTGTTTAAAAACTGCCTGGCAAGGTTGGAAATATTAACAACAGGTAAACACATTTTGTGGTCTGCTCCGCTAAATGTCACTTATAACGTCATGAAACTTCCCTTCAACGTTATAAACACTTGCTATTATTATTACATTACATTACAGATTTGCACCTGCTAATAGATGTATGTGATAAACATGTAGTTTTATGATGACCATTTGCCAGCATTAATTTACGACGAAAAGATGTTCACACCCGCTTTTTTAAAGCAACAAATGGAAAGAATTTTATGGATAATAATATATAAAAAAGATGACCGCCACCTTTGCATCTTTATTCTGTTGTGTAAAGGAAGTGGCGCAAACCTATAGAAGTCAGGGCCATCAACAAAATTGTAGAATAGCTCCGCAACCGAGAGAGTATTTTGATCAAGTAAAGATTAATAACGGTGCAAAACTTAGGTATGCATTTTTTGCGATCATCAATTGATGGATTACATGCAAGTTTAATCGGAAGAAAACACGCAATTTCTAAATATAATGAAGAAGGAAGAAAAAAAGGTTAGACTAAAGTCTGACTCAGAAGATTTCAAAATATTATGTTTTGTTGTATACATGAACAATAGTCAACTTGAACTAAAGATAGTAACCTACCCAAAGTCACAATTCAAAACTTTGAGATGAATCGGATTTTTCGTTTGATTGCAGTCATTTATGTGTAGTATTAAGTCCATAGGATACTTGTATAACAAAAATTCCGGATTCCGGAATTTTAAAACAAAGTTGTGATTTCTATATGAAGGAATTCGATTTAAGCTTAAAATTCACACAGTGATTAGTATATGGAACAACAGCCTTATGGACATGCACCAAAAACCCGCTTATTTTGGAAATTGAGGCGCCCTCCTCGGAAAATTCTCTGAGTTGGCCTTTATATCCATAGACAATTAACCTAATTATTGCTAACTGAGGTTGTGTGATAACATTGGTGTACCACAGTGTAGACATTATTTTATTTAGATAACATATTCAAACAAATTCCGTTTATTGGCGAGGTCGTCATAAAGTACTTATATATTAGTAAACAATACTTTCATGGTTCAGTGAACAAAGAATAACGACTTCGAAGTCAGTCAGTAAAGACTTTAATGTCTGTATTAGTTAGGGCTGATAGGGCATTATAAGGGTTTGGGTTCGGTTTCTTTTCAAAGGAATCATTTGGCCGATGTTGCCTATATCATACTTTTTCGATCTCTGATTTGACTCAAGAAAGGCGCTCCCTGTAGCCACCTAAGCCAATAAGGCCGGCTTACCGGAATTATTAATTGTAAATCTAAAAATGTTTTAGATCAGAAAATCAAATTTTTTTGTTTTTGGAGGGGTTGGAGATTCAGAAGCCGCCATATTGAAACAAATCTAAGATGGCCGCCGCCGGAATTAAATTCTCTAAATTAAAAGGCTTAGGATAGAATCATGAATGATAGGCCACATCTTTTATGTTTTTTGGGGCGTTGGAGGATCTCGATTTAATGTTATTTTAATGATATATTGTCAACAATGTAAACAGATTGAACAAATCCAAGATGGCCGCCGCTTCTTTGTCTGATTTCTCACTTGCTCGTTTGAAATGAAAACGACTACAATAGCTCGTGCAGATTTTGTGATACCTTCCTTTACGAGTTTTAAGAGTAGCCGCAATACCGAGCGCTATCATTTCACTAAGTTTGACATTGATATACCAAAAGGAAGTTAATGTGTCTTTGGGTAGCATAAAGTCTTTGAGATCTGCTCTCAAGTTATACAAGTCCCTCTTCCTTAGAGTTTGCAGGATCTTCAATTAATGACTCTGTAGACGGCATAGCTGTCACTTATACGTAACTAGACAGATTCATTATGATTTCAAGTTATGTACTTTCATTATTTCACTTTAGGGTCTTCCATGCCAATGTCAACAACTGAGTACATCTTCACCTCATGGATTTCTTTCTTTTTTGGTGTATTGAAAGAGTATTCATTATAAACTAAAATCCTGAAATTTGGGCGTCAACCTCGTTTCGTTTTCACACGCTACAGCAATTTTAAATTATGAGGGGGTCACCTCCAAAACATTACCGGTGTGAAATTCATATTCAGAGGGCCATAAGTAAAGAACTACCCATCAGATCCTTCAACGTGGCATTCTGGAATAAGCCTTTTGCTGCAGATTCAAATATGCAACATAAAAATCACCTTGCCCTAATTTAAAAGTAACAGGGGCAAAACTGGCTCCACAACACTCGGACCATACTTGGGGGCCCATAAAAATCAAAAAGTAAAGTGATATAACTTCCAATTTGGGCTGGAGATAGCTAATCTTAAATAATATCATACGCTTGGGTGTACAATCTTATACTTATATCAGCTTCGGTGGAAGAGATATAGCTGTCGCAAAAAGGTAGAAATCCAATTTGACATTGACTTTGCCCCCCTAAAAACCAATGTCATGAATTCTACAAAACCAAATTCTGCTTGAAATATGTTTGAGGGGAGTCCCTTGCTTACTATTTTGGCAAAGTTTGATTGTGGTGTCTAAGTGTCTTCTATAAGTAACGGTCTTCAAAAAGCCCTACTTCAAGTAATTCATTTTTGAAAGAATTCTCATTGAAACACACAGGAAAACCTGACTTGCCACTGGGTATTAACCTTGCACAGTTCACTTTTTAACTATATTAATGCCATTAGAATATTAAGTAGTATCAATTCCTACCAAGCAAGACACCAAGCTGAATTTTGGTCCTACCTAGATCCGGTGATGTAAGTGATTATATTGATTTTATTTCATTGTTAGAATTCCTACCAGCCAAACTTGGATTCAAAGTCTAAAACTGCACTTGACTACCCGGTTGCAACGTTCAGAATTCTGTGTACATTCAATGGGAACTTTGATATAGTTAAAGTTTGATTCTTTTGAAGCCTGTTTTTTTACCCTACAATATCGTTAACCCATGTTGAAACTTATCAACACAACTTCTCAGGGGCCCCTCTAACCATATTTCAGCAGATTTGGTGCAAAAGTTCTGACATGATTTTTGAGGGGGGTCAATTCAGGTTTAAATTTGCTTTTGCGACAGCTATATCTCTTTCTAATAAAGCAGATATAAGTATAAAATTGTCATCCCAAGGCTGATAACGGAATCCGATAGCTCACCAGCCGCAAATTTTGGAATTATTCACTTTTACTTTTTGACTTATGGCCCCCAAGTATGGTCCAAGTGGTTTTTTGGGGGCATTTTTTGACCCCTGTTTATTTTAAATTGGGGCAATATGCATTTTTTTCTGTCATATATTTCATCTTAAGCTAAAGGTTATCCAGAATGCCAAGTTGAAGGATCTGAGGGTGTAGTTCTTTACTTATGGGCCACCTCTGAATATTGAATTTCAAACACCGGTACATGTTTTTGAGGTCACCCCCCCCCCTCAAATTTAAACTTGCTGTAGCGTGAAACGAAAAGAGGTACAGATCCCAAATTTCAGGATTTTAGTTTCTCATGAATATCTTTCAATACACCCAAAAAAAGAAAGAAATCCATGAGGTGAGGTGAATTATTGATTTTTTGATTGGCAATGAATGACCCTATAATTGTTGTTAAATACACTATCAATGATTCATCCGAAATAAGCAAATATTTCAATTGCAGGAACGACTTGAAAGTTAGGATAAGACTGTAGATTCTCATAAGTTATTTTTTGCAATTAAAATTGACGGAAATGATGAAAACAAGTGTCCAAACGATATGAATCTCCCATTCATTATGTGTTGTAGTAGTGTCTACGACAGTAATGACTACCATGTCCGTTTTGTCCTTATTAGATGGCGTTTGGTCTTAAACAACTTGTAGGGTATGATAGAAAACCTATACTTGTTAGAGATATGCAAAATCTGATTTTTGATATATTTTTTAGATTTTCTGATTTGCAGACCACTGAATGCCTTTACGGACTGAATATTCATGAAGATAATCATGCTATTTCATTGGCGGTTTCCGATTACAAGTCTAATTTCCCTAGGGAAACAGTTTGGACTAATTTCCCACAACCTCGTCCCCGAAGTCTCAAAGGTAGAAGGTAAATGAAAAAGAAATCTACCTACAAGGGCGGGTCAGCTCTGGAGAAGCTAATGGCGGACATCTGGAACCTGCTGGCCTTGCATGGCGGCGTTTTTTGCCTAAAGGCTATGCCCACTGCCAAAAACTGGATTGACGTCAGGTAGGGCATCCAGTCAATTAACGTTTTGCTCCAATAAAGCCCCACACAACTAATTGCTGAGTGTGAGGTGTATCCGCCACCCCCTTTTAGTCGGGGCCAACCCTGAAGTAACTACTTGGTTTAACAATTATTGGCTACGGGCCTACCGTTCCCCGACCCACAGGGTGAGGAGTGGTGATAGGCCCTAGCCAGTACCTCAGGGAAAATAGGGTGCTCATTTCCCCTCCAAACATGTATGTAATTTGTAATACTAACTCCTGTCGTCTTGGAAGTGGTGACCCCATAGCCTTGACCAATCCGTAAAAAAGTAGCATGTGGCTCGAAAAATTAACACTTTAAACATTCTTCTTATCATTTTTCAAAAAATGTATACGATGGCTTGGTAGGGTTGTGTTTTGGCTCAGTACCTACCACAGGGTGACCTTCGCTACAGAAATGCATAAAATTTCGTCCGTTTTGTCAATTTTTGTGTATGTTGATGAAAACCCCTGAAATGATGACCAATACAATTACCTTAGATGATTTTAAATATGAAATGACATTATATTATCATTAAAAACTGAATCTAAACCCCAAACCTCAAAAAGATGTAACCATTCACGATCTTTCGACTAAGATATTTAGCATAATTCCGGTGGCGGCCATTTGGATTTGACAATATGGTGGCTTAAAGTAGTACGTTGTCATTATGTCTTAAAATAACGTTAGCTTTTGAATCGCCAACCCAAACCCTAAAAATGTATCATGTATATGACTCTAGTCTTTTTAGATTTTAATTGAAATCTACTGGCGGCCATCTGGATTTGCTCTATATGGTAGCTTTAAATGATGAAGTTTACATTATCTCATTAATATAACATTGGAATATGGGTTGCAACCCCAAAAACTAAAAAAGGTTGCTCGTTTTGATTTAGCCTTTTAGATTTAGAATTATAATTCCGGCGGCGACCATGCATCTTGGATTTGTCTCAATATGGCGGCTTTAAATGATAAGTTGACATCATATCTGAATCTCCAACCCAAAAAACCTAAAATGATGTTTAAAATCATGATTCTAAACCTTTTTAGATTAAAAATTATAATTCCGGTGGCGGCCATATTGGATTGTGGCGGCTACAGGGAGGCACCTCTTCGCGCCTTCAAGAAAGAAATAAAAATATGGTATAGGCAACATCTTGGCCAAATTGGATGCTTTTGAAGAAACTGGACCAAAAAATCCTTATCAGCCCTAACTATATATCCGCAATCTGCACCTGTAAAAAATGCCGTGCAGCATTACAACAAGTTACGGCACCTCATCCATAGAAACGGGGAATGTTGAAAATGCACGATGCACAGCACACATAAGTTGGTATAGGGAAAATGCACATAACTCGACTTTGTGAAGTCATAACTCCCAACAGAAGCCTGTTTTGGATATAGTATCTTTATAGAGTGTAAATTACATATGTATCTTTCTATTAATAACCAAAATATCATAGTTTTGTGAAAAATCCATATAGGTACCTGCAGCTTCAAAATCAGTACTTTGAACCTAATTTCATACAGGGCCTGCAGTGGGGTCTACTATAGGCTGGTATCTTCATTCAATAAAGTATCTGCTCAGGTAGTTGCATCGACTCCTTATGACATTCAATACCAATCTGAACACTTTCGCTATAGGTACCTAAGCAATATTCATAAAATATGCTAATTAAAGCAGACGGACGAGCATGATCAACTCATGCTTATGCATACACACTGCAGGGTGCCCAAATATCAGCCCAATTCGAGGGCAGACGCGAATCACCCAAATAGCCGAAAATCGCCGAAAAAATAAAACGCGCTCAAAATTGAAGTTAAGGGAGCATTTAAACCATACTTTTTGCGTTAATTTCACTTGAACAAAATTTCGAAAAACAATCAATTTCTTTTCTCAAAATAGAGCAGAGTGGGGGTTCAAACTTTGCGCCGAGGTAGAATTAAATGAGTATCTTAAACAATTAGACCAGCGAAGGATTTGTTGGTGATCAAGGGATTCTAATAAAGGCAGACTCAGGCGTACAAACATACATGGAACAATAGAAACGATCAAGTTCATGCTATTAAGTTGAACTGTGGCTTTAAAGATGTACTGTAATACATGAAGCTATAAACTAAGGAAAGAACTTTCGCTTCCAGGACGTGTCACTTTTGTTGGTTTTTCTTTTTATTGTATTGCCACTGATTGACAATTCAGCCATTTGTCATCCGTCACACACGACTGCACACTGACCCTACGGCCGGTGTTCTTAATTGATTTCCTTATGCTTGTTTGTAGCAAAGAACAATCATTGTCTGTGTAAGAACCTTTAAACTTTTTCAAAATCGAGTTTAGCTCTACTTTTACAATGTCGCGCCTTTTTTGAAAGTGAAAAGTAGCCAACATTATTCGCGAATTCGCTGTGGGCCTGTTGCAGTTCGCGGGCGAGTAGTTCGAAAGTCGCCCAGTTGGGCTACCAAATCGTTGGATTTGGCAACACGGGTGATTGCACCGGCTTTGGGCGTGTGTATGTTTATGCACACTACTTCCTTATTACTGGGGGCTCAACGGCCCGCGGTAATTGGCTGAGAGAAATAGTTATATAGACTAGTGTGTGACATCATCCTATTAGGTTTTGTCCTGCTCGCGTGGAAGCTTGTGTATGCTGTTAGTCAAGTTCGGGTAGTGCTTCTAGTTTCTATCGCTCCAGTAACGCCTCAATGATAATTTTCCCCAAAGCAAACCTCGCAGGTGTCATGTCTCAAATGCTTGGCAAAAATTGTTCCGAACATTTGTTTTTATTAAACATCCAGGGCAGTTTTGAAGGATTGAATATCGTGTCCACACGGATTTCAAATCTAACTCTTTTTCCTGCATACATTTTCAAGAGACTAAAAAAATTCTTATCGTCCGATACTGTTTGTTTATTTGGCGTACTTGTAAAT
The DNA here is from genome assembly GCA_023653785.1 of Ophioderma brevispina. Taxonomy (NCBI): domain Eukaryota; kingdom Metazoa; phylum Echinodermata; class Ophiuroidea; order Amphilepidida; family Ophiodermatidae; genus Ophioderma; species Ophioderma brevispina. The sequence continues at coordinate 53,542 of JAMKCH010062758.1, forward strand.
ATTATTGTGTTCTTCCATATTTTTAGTTAACACCCAGGCACGACCGATTTTGGCTCATACCGATGTGAAATCCAAAACCCCCTTGGTCGTGTTCAACGAACTATACAGTTTCAACCCGCAGGTAAGTGTGTGTTTGTGTTTTTGTGTTTGTGGTGTTTAAAGTCGTTTCTTCTTTGTTACATTACCCACCTCAAATATTCATTTTATATTATTTAAGGGAAAGGGACACAGTAGCATGAAGTGTGTTCTGACATAATGAATGGACCCTTTATTGATTCACAAATCACAAATTTGGATGTTTTATATTCTGTACACAGGAGTTAAGGAGATTCCTGCCACGGAAATAAAAGTGTTGACATCCCTGCCAGCATTTACAGTGCATCTAGCATGGAATCCAATGCATTAGTGTTTCTAAAGAAAAATTCACACTCCCTCCCATAAAATAAATCAAGCCAACTCGCGCGTAAACGTACACCGGGTACATTAAAAGGTGGCCCCCCTGTTTGGTGGTTGTGTGTTTGGTTTCCGGTTTTGTGTCTATCGTGTTCTCTACTTGATTGAGCGCCTGACACTTATACACACTGACCATCACGTACAATGGGAAAGAAACTTGCGGGTTTGATGCTAAATGCGATAATGCATAGTCAACGCCCTATTTCACTACTGTGGCTAATATTGATGGTTCACCATTAAACGGCAGTTTGTTTTATCTGGTCTTTGAGAAGAGATGGATTTGAAGCTGAATTTCAGGCGAACAATGAGAAATAAACGGCCTTCCATCTGATATCAAAATTGGATACGCTTCCGGGTAATCGGGGGGGGGGTCCCAAAGACGATCCGAACAAGTACCTTTAACATACGCACCGTGCATTGACAAAATGCATTCAAAATGACCCGCGTCATTCAAGAACAGTAATCCTTTTGCTAATAACACCTGAACGATCCATCGTATAAGGCAAACTATACTTTTTATTGAATCCTTATGATGACGGAAACTTGTAAGGTTTTCCACACTATCATGAATTTGAATTGTACAAAGTTCAATGGCGCATCAGGGGGAAATACGACACTGAAAAATTCAAACAAGTGAAGTGAGTCTCGTGATGTCGTTAAACCTATTAAAAATGAAATATCAATTTTGGCCCAAACTTTGGAGTAGTACTAAAATAATGAAACCGCCCCCAAACTATAAAAAGTTTCTTAATCAGTGAACCAGCCCATTATTACCTTGGCTTCTAAACTCATTATCGATGTGAAAGGGCAACGGTCAATTGATTGTTACGCCGATTTGACATTGATTTTATTAATCTCAACCTTATAGGTGTTAGTTCAAGCTTTGTCTGATTATGGCAGCAATATTTTTTTTCCACTGAAAATAAAAAATAAAAAAAAAAAAAAAAACAAGTCGGTCATTTCAAAGAACTAACGAAGTCTTAAATGAATTTGTCAAGATGGATAGTGAACTTTGTTCCGGTGTGCTAAAATGCTAAAAAGATTTCGTAAAAAAATCTTATTAGGTAATCATTTTATCATCCTTTCAGGTCATTTTACCGAAAAAAAAAAAAAAAAAAATGTGAGGTAGCACCTTCACCGGGTTAGGGGATTGCGTCAAAGTGGAAGGTGGGGGGGGGTGGGTTGCCACCCAAGGATATTTTATGGTTGCATTTTTTGAAAAAAATGCACCAGTAGGCTCTAAAACTCTATTGTTTAGTAAAACTAGCCAAATGCCATATAAGCTGAAAACGCATGAAATCCGATATTCCTGCGATTTTTAGCCGTACAAAATGGGAGAATGTTCGCTATTTTCGGTCGAAAACGCCAATTTTGCCGACTCGCGGACTTGATGAGTCATGTGACACCATACTAGGTATGTTGGTACTTTATTTTGGTATCATGGAAAGAGGAGGACCGTAGAAATCCATTGGTATAAAAATCATAAGCATCGGGTGCTTTATAACAAATTCTCGAGGGGGGTGGTAACCACAACACCCACAACCCCCCCCCCCTTGGTAAACGTGTTACAAAAAAGCTTGGTAAGACGAGGTTAAACTAAAATCTTCTCCGCTACTCAAAATCAAGGTTGAGTCAAATGACTAACTCATAAGGTATAAGTACAGAATGTCAGCGTTCATTAGCCAATTTTCCAACAGTTACGCTTTTCAGCCGAAATGCAACGACACATTTTACGCCTAATTTAGGATGGCAATCTGAAAGTAAAGACAACAGTCGCCCGGTCAAATGAAATATAGTTCGGATGTCGCTCGAATGCAATAAGGAACCACGAACATTATTGATTAAACTATTCAAAAAATTTGGTCATTCAAGATTAATGGTCTTAAATGATGGCCTTTAAATGTTGTATCTAATTTATCGTAAAAAGTGACAATTGGTCGAATAACTTCAATTTGGAGAAAGGCTAGATGCAGGGTACAAAAGAGTTGCACAATAATTATGACATCATTACACTGAGGAAACATTAATTTTGTCACAAAAGGTTTATTTGACAAATACAATTTTGTCATGCAATTATTTTTTGATTATTCAAGGAAATTAAGCAAAATGTTTCATTGTTCAATTCACAATTATTAGCTTTTCAAAATATTTTTTATCTCATCGATATTTAAGAGCACGTGTGGTGGCTCATGTTCGTAGATTGTGAGTTCGAGTCCCGTCGTGGCCAACGTGTTTGTCCATGGGCAAGGCACTTCATACTACGCTTTGTCTCACTTCCCGCAGGTGTACTGTAACATACGGGGGCGGTTAGGGGTATTAATACTGTGCCGCCGTTATTATTGGCTGCCGAATTTTCAAATGTGAAAATGTGATTAACAGCGGATAAATGTAAGCGCTGTAATTGCATAACAAATTTCAGAATGAGAGCAATGTCGTTTAATTTGTCAAATAAGACCCTTTTCGTGACAAAATTAATGTTTTCAGTTCTTTCGTTTCTTTTTGTTGATGTGAATAGGAGGAATCAGTTCTACTAGCGCCAGTCACAGTGACATTATTGGGTAAACATATTCATATACTCAGTGATAAATCAAATTTTAATCAACTCCCGTGATTTCATAATTCCAATAATGAATGTTGAGGTTGGATATTTGTTAGAATTATCATTGACCATACGGTCATAACTCTCCGAATTTTCCTATAGAGAAATTGAATTTCTCCTATACTAGGATAAAATTTCAGGCAATGACAGGATGAGTATAGATCTAATTTCTAACAGTATCACCCCAAAAGAGTAAAAAAGTTGAAATTTGCAGGAAGTAGCTTAAAATGATAAGTCTGTAGAATTCGCAGTAATTTTTTCAACTGAAGAAGTGCCAAAAAAGGAAGAAAACGACAGCGTTCAAAGAACATCAATCTCCATTCAATCAGTGTTGTAGTAATTGTCCGTACGGGCAGTTATGACTAAAATATCAGATATTGTCGTTCTTGAGGGTGCTTCCGGTCTTATCATTTGCCAGGTATGTTAGGATACCTGTACTTGTTACAGCCATGCAAAAATCTGATTTTTGATTATTTTTTCGATTTTTGATTTAACAAATCACTGATAGTGCCTTTAAAATCTGATTGAATTAATATCTCCTATGAAGAAATTCACGCCAAAACGAAAAATCTCATTGCGGCAATTTCTCCTAGGGAGATATTACTAATTTAACATAGGAGAAAATTCAGTCAAAAGGGCACTCCATTGGTTGGATTTTCCTAGGAGAAAACTTAATTCTCTTTCAATTTCTCCTGGGAGAAATTCTGGTAATTATGACCGTACACAGAGAAAACACAGAAAATATTTTCTGCGTCAAGTGACTCATTTGGGCATATTTTTCGTGAGTCAGCTGCAAACTGACTCATTTCTAGAAACAACTGAGTCGATAATAACTCACTTCACTTGGTAAACAGAGTCAAATTTGTAGTGACTCACTTGAAACATCGTTATTGACTCAGTGGATACACTTCACATGCGTCCAGATCGACTTTTGACTCACTTCGTATGTGAAATGAGTCAATTTTTTTTTTTTTTTTTTTTCTGTCATTAACCATACGAGTCATAACAACCAAAATTTCTCCTAGGAGAAATTGAATTTCTCCTATTACTAGGATGCAAATTTCGGCCAATGTCAGCGCTCATTATAAATCTAATTTCTAACAGATTAAATCTGATTGAATCAATATCTCCAATGAGAAATTCAGCCAAATGGAAAACTCTCATTGGCTGCAATTTCTCCTTGGAGATATTACTAATTTCACCTAGGAGAAATTCAGTCAAAAGGAGCACTCTCATTGGTTGGAATTTCCCCTAGGAGAAATTAATTTCTCTTTCAATTTCTCCTGGGAGAAATTCTGGTAATTATGACCGTACACAGAGAAAACGCTGTTTAAAAGTTTAAACAGTTGTTTAAAAGTTTAAACAAGTTATTTACCGGGTGAACTGAACAGTGTTGTTCAGTTCACCCGGTAAACAACTTGTTTAAACTTTTAAACAACTGTTTAAACTTTTTAAACAGCGTTTTCTCTGTGTATGACCAATGATAAGATACAACATATAGGCTATCATTCAAGATTTAAAATTGTTTCGTGGTTCAATGGTTCATGGAATGGTGGACTACCTTTTTTTCTCTCGTCTTCTCACAAGAATTTCGGGGAATCTTTGAAAAGAATCATTATGAATCTATATATAAAGAAATGTGCGGAAAAGATAAGGATAAGATAGATTAGGAAATGAATACTTTCTAAAACAAAGAAAAGAAAAAGAAAGCAAAACAAAACAATCAAACTATAACATTAATATACTATAATTTTTTCTCGGAAATATAGCACAACTGCTGAAATTTGACATTAAACTGGTCCGTGTTATGTCAGATAGACATGGAGTAGTCTTAGATACAAAAATGCTTATTTCTGCAAAAAGCATTTTTTTACGAATAAGCCTTTTACTTATATTGCTTATTTTGACTCATTGAATTGACTTGCTTAGAGCACACTTCGTTGCTTTAGCGGTATTGACTGAGGATATTAATATTTGATTTTTAATTATTTTGGTGCCTTAGTTCATATATTTAATCTTGTTGTCACCATTTGCATTGCAGTCCCCCCTCTACCACCTGTCAACATACGTATCGGTTCGGTTACGCATAACACAGTTGTGTTATTATTTGATGCGCCATTATTCAACGGTGGATTACGCATTAATACCTATCGTGTTGTCTATCAGAAAAGAGGCAAACGAACAAGTTTATCAAAACGCTTTTACGTGGGTAAGTAGATAATTAAGACCTTTTGGATTTCACGTTTATGCGGGTGTAAATGCATAAGAGACATAATGCCTAATTTTCCACGCAAGAAGCTTGATGTGGAAAGTTAGGCATTATGTCTCTTATGCATATGCACCCACATAAACATGAAGTCCAAAGGTCGTTTGTGTCATTCTTACATACGGGCACATTGAGAGATGGAGTCAATATTTGAAATTTTTGCGGTTTATCCAAATCAAGTCTAAACGTTAATGAAAAAATAGTCAAACACACCTTTTGGTAAATTTCAATAGATTATCACACTCACCCCTCAGTTTTCCATATTATGTCTTCTTTAGGTACAGATTTTTGGTGTCATTTAACCCTACACAAAACACAACAATACCCGTGCAAGCGCAGCATCCCACACAACAACAACAATAGTAACCGCAACATCATACAAGCAACAACAGCAACAAAAATATAAACAGACAAGACCACAACAACAACCTCATTAACAGCAAACACTATAAACAAGGTGGAAAGGCAAAAGTATAAGGGTGTCCTAAAATCGGGTCACTTTTTAATATAGGTAACATTAAAATTACTTTGTGGACTCAAGAGTACGACTTATAGAACGACCTATAGGAAAGTAATTCTCAAGTTGTTCGCTTTAAAACCTCTTAATGAATGGCCCCTCATGAGGAGTAACCTTTTAGATGTATTGACAATGTTGCATGTTGGTATGTAATGTATGGGTATATTAGTAAAAAACGTGGTTATATGATAATTTTGTTGCGTATTACCACTTTGTAAAATGCCAAACCAACAACGTGAGTACTTATCCCGGTGATATAGATCGAAAAAGACGACTTCAGTTTTTTATATCTTTATAAATTTATTTTCAGAAAAGAAATCTACAATGTCAAACATTGATGATTTGACACTTTGTGTTTTGCCGACAAAATATCCATTCGTACCAATCCTTGTCACCGTCCACGCGTAATTACGTAAAAATAGCAGCTGGTACCAGTTGGTTACGGCATATTTCGCAGAGCAACTGTTACAACGGCAGCGAAGCGTGAGTTTGTTCTTCCTTCTCCTTTCAGCCTCGATTCGTTTTCTTTCCTTTCCTCTTCTTCCTTATCCTCCCTCTTGTCTCTTTCTCTTGCCTTCTCATTCCCTTCAATTTCCTTTTCCTCTTGCCCTCCTCCCTCCTCCTTAACTTTAATCTTCTTACACCTCCCTGTCGTCATCTTTCTATCTTCTCCATTTTTTTTATTTTTTTTATTTTTTTTATTTTTTTTCCATGTCTTTTTCTTTCCTTGGACTATTTTTTCTGTTTCGTCTCTGTCTGTTTTCTTCTTCTTGGCACGTGTGGACCAGTGAATAAAATGCTCGACCCACACACCAAAAAGTTTGAAAGTTCAAATCCCCACAGGCACGCATACTCAAAACTATACCACGGGATCGCCCTTGATTAAGGCCTTTAGTCCCGCCTAAGCTATAGTCCGGGTTCCATACACGACAACATAATAAAGCGTGAAACTTATATTGTGCGAAAAGGAGTCAACTGAATCAAGTGCGTTATTCTTCCGGGTACTATAACCTCCTGCCACGATAACGCAGCCATAAAGCCATACACGTATTGCCAGCAAACTGCGTTGCGACAAAAGTAGCAACGCGTTGGGACATTTCGGCAACGCGTTTGAGTGTCGGGGCCAATTAGAATGATCAATTTCTGTGACTTATTTCAAAAAATAGACCGACAACGCCTTGCGAGCTTTCCCAACGCGGTTCGAGCCTTTACAAACGCGTTGCGAAGGTCCCACTATCCCTAAGGGTCATAACGTACTCCCGCCTCACAAACGCGTTTGTGAGAAATTCGCAACGCGTTGCGCCCATTTTCGGCAACGCGTTTGCGGCGTCGACCAATCAATATCATGCATTTTCTGTGACTTATTCAAAAAGATAAATCCACAACGCGTTGCGGCATACGTTATGACACCTTATGGCTTTCACATCGCGTTGCAAGCCATCACCACTGTGCGGTGCGAGTCTTCACAACGCGTTGTAAACTTCTCAACGCGTTGTGAATGCCAATAAGGGGCCCTAACGTATTGCCGCAAACGCGTTGTGAAGGTTGCGAACGCGTTGTGGAAGGGGCAACGCGTTGTGGATTTATATGGTTTGAATACGGTCGCAGAATTGATTATTTTGATTGGCCGAAATGGCGCACAAAACGCGTTGCTGAAGATTGTCCGCAACGCGTTGCCGAAATTCCAACGCGTTGTGACTTTTCTCACAACGCTTGCGGCAATATGTAATGACCCTTATGGCTTGTGGACCTTCCTTAGCAACGCGTGTGGAAGCTTGCAACGCGTTGTGAGCTCGCAACGCGTTGTGAAGGTTTCACGCGTTTGCAGAAGTAATCTAGCACGTGTCTGTTGGTCTATTTTTTTAAATACGGTCACAGAACTTCCTGATTTTTTATTCGTCGACGCCGCAAGGCGTTGCCGAATTGCCGCACCGCGTGCTACTTCTCGCAACGCGATGCTACTTCTCGCAACGCGTTTGCGCAATAACGTGTTGGGGCCTTTATGGGCCTTCGATAAACCGCTTAATTCGATGCTATAGGTGGCTTCAGCACCAACCGTACGGAGAGGGGTAACGGGGCCGGAATAATAACAGTTGTCATCATAGCAAATTTGTAGTGATGTGAGTTCTTAAAACAGGTGAGGACAAAATTAAAAGTGGCAGACATCTTAAAGCACAAACACCTAAGAGGCACATTTGGTGTTAAAAATGTTTTGCTTGTAAAGGATTTAAGTAAAACTCTTCCTAAAACTTGAAATGTTGTCAATGCCTGGCGCCGATATTTTTCCAAGATGCTGACATCTTATTGACATACCACCTGACATCTTATTCATATACTGGACCTAGGAAGATATTGTTTTATCAAATGAAAGATTGTCTAGGTCAAAGAGTTCAATAAAACTATTTTCAAAGGTTCAGATGACGATTTAAGGCTATGAAGTTTTTATTACGCCACTATCTTCTAGATGGTCTGGGTACAATCAAGGCAAAAATCCTTTCTAACTCTACTATAAACAGCACCTATGGTGACGATTTTGGTGAGCATATGGATGTTTTAGGTCAAAGATTTTCAACAGCAATATTTCCCCAACTGTCAGGTGGATCGTTGAGTCATTTTAATTTGTGGATCGCCAATGGGACAGCTCAAAATTTGACACTTGACCACTATGTATTCACCTAAACATATATGGGAATGCATGGTATTTGATGTTTTTAGGCCTGTTACGACTTTAGTTGAAATACTATTTATTCCCAAAGGGATTTACTGGAGAGATTTTTGAGTTGGTATTAAGTATTACGTATCTGGGTCTATATCTATATATAATATATATATATATATTAATCACGTTGCCACATTCAGCCAGCCTGACATGCAGGAACTATAAAATCTTGGATACTTCTATTAAAACATTGGGCTATCTTGGAAAACCGTGACATATGGCGATAAACATCCACACTTTTGAATTCATCTGACCTTTTTGAAAATATTTTATCGAACTGCCTTGACCGAGAAAACACGTTTTTGACAACAAAATCATCTTATAGATGATAATTATATAACCAGGGTCTATAAAGTTATATAATAAAAAATATCAGTTTTCTTAAGATGAGATGTCAGTCATCTCTTGAAAAAAGCCTTGTATATAATTTACATGACGCAGACAATTATGCCAATTGTATATTGAACCTATTAACCTCATACAACATACTTTCGACGCTAAATCGCTATAGTACGCTATACCTTTAAAATGGCGGCATTTTTGGAAAAGATGGTTTTTATGAGAAGTGCCATCACTTTTAATTTTTGGTCATCCGTATTATTCTGCTACACACCCAGTGGCGTAACCATACCTTTGCAAAGTGGTGGGGGCAAGAAGGGGTGCCAAGAAGGTGCATTTTTTGAGGGGGCATAATTTGGGTCCTGTCTCCATGACACTGTACAAAGGGTCAGTTCATTTGGGGGGGCTAGCGTTGGGGGGTGAGGTTTCGTTTGGGGAGGGGGCTTTTGCGCCCCCTGCCCCCCCCCCCGCCCCCCCCCCCCCCCCCCCCCGCTGGGTTACGCCACTGACACACCCCAATGATCGATTTTAGCTATGAGTGGCACATTTTTGTTATTATTAGGCCCTGGGGTTCGTTCCCGGAAACTATGAACGTAAAATTCATCTTACGCAGCTTAAGATTTTGGGTTACGAGCATTGTAGTAGCGTTTCCGAACCGTACTTAAGATGGTAGTAAGTGAATTTCTACCAGTAAACCTACGACAATCTTATGTTAACAATAAACTAAGCCGATTTCAAGGTCAGTCAATTCATTGATGGATTAAAATTGGGCTCTGTCCTGGGTGGCAAAAGGCTGAGACAACGTGTGGGAATTTTTACCAGGGTGCTATTAACATCAGGTACATGCATGATTTTATTGTGTGGTATCTATATAACAGTATTAAAACACTCGGACAGGTTTCTCCGTTGATGTGTCGATCAACTTGGTCTGATTCGTTCATTTG
>JAMKCH010062759.1:0-16017 GCA_023653785.1 Ophioderma brevispina
ACTTTACGTCAAAACTTAATGTTTTTCATTGGTACGTTGAAATTGCTTGTTATTTTAGCGCACTTTGGCTTGATCACTTAAAGGGAGATAATGGCATGACAAAATATCAGACCTAATAAAATGGAACCTTATTGAAATCACTCCACAAATTTGAAACAAATTGGATGTTTACTTCTGAAAACCATTAAAACAGCAAGAGTTCGTGGCCTTTCGTGGTAAAAAAATTTCCTGCCACGGAAAATCAAGGGTGTTTGACATCACTGCCAGAATTTACAGTGTTCTAGCATGTTTTTGATACAATTCAAAAGCCTTCAGACATTTGTGCTTCAGGCCTTTTAGTAATTATTGATCTGAACGTGGATTATCCGGGATATCACATATACAATACCAGCCTTACAAGCAAGTCATTTAGTTACTGTTCCTTTTTTTACAAAATGTAACACCCAATTGTTTTTTCAAATTTGGTGAAAATGATTTCAGTTAAGGGTCTATTCATTATGTCTGAATAGTTTTTTTCATGTCACAAGTTTTGACAAATTTCTTCAAATTTAAAAATCATTGATTTTTTTTCGCTGATTGACAACTGATAAGCCAGAACTGTCAGCCATGTTGGTGACACAGATATATGCATCCCATATTAATTCACACATGGATCGATTGACAGCTTAAGAAATTAGCATATTTTTTTTTGAAGAGCGCCCCCAATTTTTTCAAATATTTTGAGATTTTTTACACGGTTTCATGGCCACGGGCTAGTAACTATACCTGTCGATGGTTACAGCTCGAACATGTCTATGTGTCGCAAATTACGATTTTTGTAATTAGAATATTAAAATCGCAGATCTCCGATAATAATTCAACGGTTGCTGGAAACGCCTTCCACTCTGAAATAGCGCACAGTAGCGCCCAGTACGTGTCTACGCTCATCCATTAGTTGTTTATTTGGTTCAGACAAGTCAGTTAGAGGTCATTTCGTTGAGGTGGCCCTATTTCATAGTGAAGATAAACTTAATATTTCCAGCTCTGCCGTTAAGTCCACTCTGGGATCCCAATTCTAATTACAAAATTGCTTATTTTATGATAAATACGCGTTTTTAAGAATCCTCTGTTCGCAGGTGTAAGTTTCCTAGACAATTCCGACATAACTCTGCAGAAATTCAAATTTTGAAAATTGAGGTTTTCTCTTCAAAAAATGTGCTGTTATTACTTTACTGTAGGTCAGTCCGACTCACTGCCAGATCGAGGAAGGCAAAAACCGGAGAAAAACTGGTATAAACAAAAACATGACGAACCTCAAATGGGGTATTTTCAGAAATAGGTTTAGAATTTAATCCATTTACGAAGAAAATATTAGGTTATCATATAATATGATTTTAACTGGATCAACTTTACTATAAATCAAAATAGGAGTAGTTATTAATTTGTCCTTTGTTAATAATAATTTAAATCCAAAGTGAATTAAGAACCCTTTTTGAAATGCAGTTTGCATTTTGTTTTTGAGCTAGCTAACTGCAACAACTTCCATTTTAAGTTGGTCGCTTGTCGTACATTTGTATTTAGGGCTCCATTCCCACCAGCGTGCCCCGAGTCACGAGGTGGATCATTATTGTTGTGTATTTAAACACCGGCAGGAATTTCAGCATAATCCAATCATTCAATATAACATATTACCTTCCTGTCTTGGGTCCTTTAAAGATGTGGTCTCATTTAATTAAATAGGCCTTTAAGTAAAGTGTGTCACTCACAACTACCCTGAATACCAATTGTTATGTATAAGTCCACACACTAGCTATCAGATATTGCTTAAACTGCTCAGTGACTATTTTATTAGCTCTATTTTAACTGAAATACTGCAACTCAGCAATATATTTTTTGGGCCATATAATTTACTGGGTGGGCCAAGTAATTAACTGGGTGGGCATTTTGGGTCATTGCAGACTGACATTTCTGGTGGGCCAAATATTTAAACGGGTGGGCCTGTCCCACCCAGTTCTATGTTATTTACCTCCATGTCTGCTGAAGGAAAAAACAGTCTTAGAAAAAGCGCAACGTATAACCTTTTTGTCCCATATGCAGGACGTACCCTAAATATAAGGGTTATAGAACAATTACCTGTTTGGATATACCCAGGACCCTGTCTTTGGTGTAAGCCCATGCAGTATTAACCTTTTTGGTTCTAAATCATTCTCTAAACCTTTCTATTCACAGATAACGTAGAAGGCAGTTGAAACTCTTTTTTTTTTAATTCATGGTTGTTCTTTAAGTGTGTGGTTTCTCAACGACCTTTTTTGTTTTACAAAGAACCACGTAAATATTCATTAGGGTTTGTTTTGAAATTAATTTGAAAATTTGATCCCCCACAATTATATAATGCAAAATAAATTTGAAATTAAATTGCGTGTTTGAAGGACTTGCAATCGTTTCGATGCACACGTATTCCACAATTCAAGCAACACAAATTTTATCGCCGTCGTCTATATTTTTTACAGATTAATGTGGACCTTTATAGGAACCATGATATTATGCATGCATCGCGTGTAATTTCTCCTCCTTCACGGGTTCCAGATGGATTTAAGACTTTCATAACTCGGTGTGTTTTGTGTGTGTGTGTGAGTATGTGTGTGGTGTGTGTGTGTGTGGTGTGTGTGCGTGTGCGTGTATGCGTGTCCACCAGTCCACGGAAGTTTTAAAAACAGCGTGGATTAATAGCTATTAAATTTGAAGTTTCGGACCCTTTTGAAGGCGAATCTGTTTTAAGGCTGCTTAATGAGGTGTGCGTCTATCTTTTCAACTATTACATTTCAGATTCCAAAAACATTCTGATAATGTCTGACAGAGTACATTGGATTATATTATGGAATAAATCGACTGGTTGAGACCGTCAAATTTACAGTTAGTGTACATGCACAACGATTTCACTCAAAATCATCCATCGAGGCGCTTCATATTATGGAAGCTCATTTAGCCATATGGATAGTTACGATATGTAGCCAATGCCTTCCGACTGGCGGTCAACCATGTAAGTTGGATTTTTCCTTTCATTGGCTACGTTAATTACGCGGTAAATTGAAGATCCACATATTTGTTCCTTCAAGTCTGGATTCAAGCTGATAAATGAGTTTGCAATATATTTATCACATATGTAACGATTTTTCGTATTTTCATATGCTCAAACATTTTTAGAGGCGTAGTCAGTCACAGGCGGTGGCGTCCACACAATCCAAATCGTGACATTGCCTTAATTTTTAATTTTTGGTTAAACACGTAATCACGAAGTCGTGACAGAAATTCTAAAAATTTAGTCTATCTCGATGGACAAAAATTATGTGATTAACGAAACCCTTTGGTGTTAATAAAGTCAACTCCATATCAAAGGTTGTTTCTGATTTATGTATTTATTTATATATAAACGTAATACGTGAATTTATAAAATTATTAAGTCTGTTAAATTAATCAGACATTTGTTTTCGCTAATATCAGCCTTTTAATTAAATGATTTCCTCCTTTGACATTATAATAGCACCATGTGATTCGAATCCCTGCACATCACCAGACGCCTCCTGTTATAGCAGTGATGACCGAACCTATTACATATGCGTTTGTCCTGATGGATCCAGCGACTGTGAAAATGGTAAGGTTAAAACGAAAATATCTAATATTAACAAAAAAAAACCCTAATTTCGTCGGTATGGCTCATTTGACAGCATTTATTTTTAAAAACAAATTACAGTACAATCGACATAGGTTTTTGCTTGATATGCCTGTAAATGAGAATTTCTGCATTTTTTGTTTGTTTTTAAAAATATAACAGTAACCATTTCAAATAAAACCTCTAAAAGTTGATTATTATATATTCTACAATTACAAAACAAAAAAACTACAACCAAACTATAAAAACAATATACATGATGACTTTTTGTGAGCTATATGATTTATTCCAAGCCAAATCCTCGTTTTTATTCCATCCATTTGATGCACTCTTACCGGGGATAGTGTCAATTGAATACAAAGGATAAAATCTACTTGGGCCAGTTTCGTTGAAGGTTCAAGAAAGGAACAACAAGCGATAGAGAAGTTCGATGGTGAACAAATTAAGTACACAGAAACCCAGAGATCACACAAAAATCAATAGGCCTAAATTTGCTCCCCTCCTTGAGCTTCCTGACACATACACAGATTCCCGGAAAACTGTTGCATGTGGAGTGACCGTCATGTCAAACATGTTTTAAGGACATTGCAGATGAAACCTGGACAAAGGAAACCACCACAACACGAACCCTGGTTTTACCTAGAAGTTGGAATTGGGCCAGGACGAAGCGAAGTGATAAAGGCACTACTGAATAATTCCACCATGAGACTAAGGTCCGACTGTTCTCAGCAGATAAATTAAACGTACATACAAGAATCAAGACGAGGCCAAAGCTCAAGGAAAGCCAACCACGTTTTCTCATCCGTCAGAAAATGCATCACTTGCATCTAACCTGCAAATATGATGGAAGTGTTGAGAAAAAGTTTGGGAAGATACTATAAATTAGAGAATAAAAGCCCAGATGAAAGAAAACATAGAAATGTACAACCAACCAATCCACGGACCACGAATATCTACAATTCTATCGAGACAACACCTTGGATGCTGAGCCTACAATCTATACAGTCTGAAAGTTTCATCACGTCACCAATCGCTTTACAACTTAATAAAGCAGCAGGAGATGGCGGAATCTCAGCAGAAGAGATCAAGCCGCCTGAGGTGGAAGGTATTGCAATCATTCACAGATTGTACAACAAAACTGGACGAAGGCGGTCATCGTGCTCAGATCAAAAATTAAAAATGGCAATTGGACTGCGCACATAGCGCAAATACAATGGGATCAGTCTCCTTAGCCTTGCTAGAAAGGCGTTTTGGTTCGCATCATTCAAATCCAAACCGCATTCCCAGAAGAAAACTGAGATATCGTGACCCCCGTCCAGAATACCAGACAGGATTCAGGCTGGCAAATTAAGTACTGTAGATCTACTAACGCCTACTAGAATTAACACCATCGAGATTACATTTTACTGCTGCTATATTGACCATGCTTTATGCATAAATAAAGTGGTTGCTAAGTTGGCCTCAAATGCGTGTCTTACTGGGTAAAGTGTCTTGCACCTGGAGACGTCTTTGGGCTTATCTAATTCGCTTATTATGGAGATATACTAAACTATTTTATCTTCTGATTGTTTTAATCTGATATTTCGTGGTTTCTGTTTTACACGTTCCATGCCACTCTAACCCTGTATGAATGGAGGTGACTGTTTTCAAGCGATGACCTAACGCATTTTGTGTGCGTGTGTAAGATACAGTGGACGTAGAAATGTTGATATGGGTAATAATTGTAATTATGGTGTTTGGAATTCAACAACGTAACCATTTGAAAGCAAAGACATATTTAAGATCAACTAAGTCAATACTCTCTCTTTCCTCTCTCTCACGGGATGGTGGTCTTACTTTTATTAATCACTCAATTTTAAACAGTGATTTGCTCGTGAATTTCATCTACATCTTGCAGTTGGCACAGTTGGTTTTTATTATAGCTTTAACATAATCATTTTGCATTTTTATGCCGTTACCGCTGTAACTCCTGAGCCCGGAACTCGAACAACTCACCTTCTCTACCACCGATTCAGAATATAACAACTTCTACCAATTGACCCCCCCCTTCCTCCAATGCACAAATGAAACAGTCATCATACTACACATGTAAAGTTTACGCCTTTTGATTTATTAAGATTTTAACATGAAAGACAGCAGTTGCGCGAATTATCAGATGTTATAATATGCAATATAACTGAAAAGTCTGGTAATAATTGAGAGAATGAGGATGGGCGAGAGCGGGCAACAGAACGACAGGATAAACGTCGACTAAGTAACTGTGTCAGACAACCAATTTTATTTCCCATCTTCAGATCAACATACTATCTCACGTGGTGCATTTTTGAAAGTGAATTTTATTTTATTGTCTCACACATACGCCAAACAGTAATGCAACACCCATCACCAAACAACCAAAGAAGGGCCTGTTGAAAAGGAAGAATGGAAGTGGTTTGGGCTAAACAAAGTTGATATTATAGTATAGGTTGTGCCATCGTTGTAGCTATATTCCCAATTCAGTTATATATTAATGACGTAAATTTTTGCTTTAATTTTTTGCTTTATAATGTCTCATTGCCGATTTTTCAAAACGGCTGTACAAAAGCTTTAATTTCATTAAACCCCAACCGCCACCCATTAATCCACTTGCAGCTACTTAGAGCTTAACCTGGAGGGTGCAGGTGATATCACAAACAAGGTGGGTGCAAAACCGCAGTGAGAAATCCAATTCCAACTAAAGAGTCAACAAGATGAGGTGCAAACTATATATAACAAGAACATGGTGACATCTACAGAGTCCTGGAGCCTGGTGGAGGAAGCATTACCACCGAGGCAGGCATGGCGCTTCCTTAAATACGGCTACAGTTGGAGCTAAAACAAGCAGTGGCGGTAAGATGATCCACAACTGTATTGGTATTGGATTAAAATGAAACTTTTATACAATCACTGGTGCGCAAGGGAACCATTGTATTGGAGCCTGGTGGTCATAGCGTGAGAATTAATTTTGCAGGCTGGCAACCAGGTGGAAAGGACATATTTAACCAGGTTGCAATGTTCTTGAAGAACATAGTAGATTGAACTAGGAGTTGCGTGCATAAGGGGTTCCCATCCAATCTTACTAATGAGAGGAGTCACATGGGTTAGTTCGACGGTACTATGCATAGATGAAACGGCAGCAGCACGTGAACTTGCTCAGGCTAAATCACACTCTAATGTGGTATGGGGGTTTCATGGCCTCAGATGCCATATTCTAAACGTTACTCAACTAATGATTCGTAAGCTCTTTCTGTGACTTCCTTCGTACATTGACCTAGAGTTCTCGAAGAAGACCGAGATTTTGATTGCGTTTTTGGGACCTTTTTGAGCAGTGAAATTCAGAGTGATTCAATGATAATGTAACACCAAGATAATCACGATGATTGTCTCTATCCAAAAACGTGTCCGACAAATATGGTGTGTGGAACAGCCTTTGATTTCTCTGTCTTGGTAAACTGAGGATGGACCTTTTTCACATTGCAATTCATCAACTATCAGTGACAATTGAATGTTTTTGAAGTCGTCTGTGTAAGATGCTATATCTTTCGGGTGTGTTCCAGAAACACCATATTTTTTGATTGATAAAAATTGTAAACAGAGAGACAGATAAGATCTCAAGATATCACCACACATGGCATACATGTACAGTATCCACCACCACCACCACTGCCACCAGCCACCGCGACCACTGGCAGCCATCGCCATCGTCATCGTCGTCGTAGTCATCAAAATTACGTCAGTCCATTTCATCAAAATGACCGTCCGTCTGAAATAATAATTGTATGCATTATTCACGGTGCGATTCGGCTATTGTGAAAATCTACTTCAAATGCCGTTCAGAGGCCAAAACAATGATGGTACGCCGGTAAGCTATGCCATAAATAGCGGTTGACAATTATGTTACTTTGTGTTATGTCTGTGACTTTTCATTATATCCCTGTACCTACAAAACGCGAGTACCCATCGCAATTTTAAACTTCGTAGGGTGGTGAAGCTGTAGAATGCATGAAGACTATCCTGATGTGCTGTAATGCTTGCTTCCAGATATCTTCATGTTAATGTATACTAATTAACTAATTCGTTTATTAACAAAACAATACGCGTGTTGCCTATCTAACATTGCGATGTTCCTTATCGCTCCATCGCAATTTCTTCAAAAATTTCGAGATGCTCATTTGGAATTGAAGTCATTTCGCAAAACTTCAATCTCAGCTGTATACAAGTAATACCAGAACGGTCCTTTAAGTCTTCAACCATGAAGTATTCTTTATCGGTGTTTAGCATGGTGTGTGATTTCCTAAGCGAAAAAGAAAGTTCTGATTTTTGCTCTTAAAGAAAGAATATTACCACAGACAAGGTCACCACATTAAACTTTTAGAATTAAAAACAACACAACAAATTGACAAAACAATTTGATAAAATCGCCTTATCAAATTCCAGATCTGGGCATCTAAACATGTACACCCAAAAAAAAAAAAAAAAACTCTGCGATCGCGTATGATCAATACAGCTGAATCCATGGTTTTTGGGTTTCGACAATTGCTGTACAGGGTTACCCACTAAACTTTACATCAAATTAAAGTGGTATTTTCACTTTCTTTTAATTTGATATCTGGTTGGAGTTTATTTTATCATAAAGATGGGTAATTGAGCATCCTGCCTTAAAAAAATGTTCACATTTTGTGAGGGTTCTCAATATATGGTACACTGAACAATATGTCAAGCAAAACCAGACATGTCCACGGCATCATTTTTCTTATAGCCATTTAAGTGGAGTGACTGTAGTCACCGATCTTATTGAGTGTGGGCAAATCTGGATACAATTGTGAATTATTTGTACCAAGTACTTGATACATGAAATAAAAACAATGAATGGAGCACTTGCCACACCCCTTTCATGGCCCCCACTTGGATTTCAAGGTTACATCAGGGATCAAAAGTTTTAATGTTCCGATTGTGTTTACTAAAAAGCACACCGTGTTTGTTTGTCTGGTTACCAAGGATTCCAAAAGGTATAGTTTATCTACCTGTGACCTTATCGTTTTGGAATTATGTTGGTAAAAAACAAACTGTAAAATGGTAAAAAACGTCAAATTTGGTTTGTAACAGGGGTCAAAAATTAAAAGTGCTTCCAATTTTTTGTAAAAGGTGGTTCACATTGTTGTCTTGGTAGTTTCATAGAATGAAATATAGGAATGTTTTTGACTACTCTTTACGTGTCTAAGTTATACCAAAATGGCGAATAACGTCACCATCTATTGGCAGCTATTGGCTTCTTTGCTTGTACCCGTATGTTGTTGGATAAGCAAACGTAACGTATTCCTTATTTTCAATCCTTTAAGCTAGGAAACTTGGCACCACTATAACTGGATCAAAGCAACTTGTAACTTTCTGACCCTGGTACACACGCAAATTGACTTTTTGGCCATTTTGACAGTTTTACCCGTAACTCGGACTATAAGCCAGTGATAGGGGTAAACTATACCTTTTTGGAATCCTTGTACCAGCAAACACCATGGGTGCTTTTAACACATTCAGAACATTAAATTTATTTAGAACCCCTGTATAACCTTACAACCAACCTGGGGACCATTAAGGGGGGTTGCAAGTGCTTCCATCAAAATTTTCTCTGCATTATCCAATGTCTTAAAGACTTGTGTGGCAAAATTCACATTTTATCCGGAAGCGCAACACTCTTTCACTACATCCCCTGCAATGGAAATCCCCAATCCCAAATCGAGCAGATAGTGTCCTCCCCCATCGTTTACAATGGAAAAGCGCCTCTCGTGTGCTATAACATCCAGTCATAAAATAAAACAACTCAATCTCTCTTCAAGCTCCAAATCGGTAGAGTCCTAAGATATTCCATGTAAGAGAACACAGCCTCCAGTACTCTGTTAGCGATTCTGATGTGCTTTATTTCCGTAATGAACCTCGTGGGTTACCAAAGTCTTGTAATAAATTGTTTCTAGAGTGTTGTATTAGACCCATGCGCAAGGCGTGTGCGTGTACTTTGGAATGTAAATTTTCTTTTTATTCATGGACCATCTGAATCAAAACGCATTCGTGCGTGACATCTAATCGTCCCTGTCTATAATGTCCTTGCCTGGTATAGATGATGGTGTACATTTGTGATATTTGTGGCGCCCGCTTTTTTGGTGTATGAAAAAGTCCTGAAAACTGACGGGCAAATTTAGTCCCTATACTTTGCTCATGGGGAAATTTTTCGTTTTAAAACTATTTGTTTAATCAATGCCACCTTCTTGCAGATCCTACATATGTGACGATTTAGATCAAGAAGGGTTCTGCAAGTAATTATTGATACAGATATCATTCTGTTTTTGTATAACAATAGAACATATGGGAATATGTGCAACCGCATTTGTATGCATTCGGGGGGGTTGTTCCCTGCCATATTGCTAAGGCGAAAAACAAGTTCCTGTTGTTTTAATCGGAGACTCAGGCCCTCTATCCCTGTGTGAGGTCAGTGGTAGGCCTAGGTATTTCTGTAAGAAACGTAGCCTCCATACTCATGTACGAACGTGCCCAAGTACTCTGTTGCGATTGCTGTGCTTTATTCCTAATGCAACTTCGTGTTACAAAATCTTTGTAGAAAGTGTTTCTAGATGTTTTATTATACATCGCCAAGGTCTGTGCTTGTACTTGGAATGTAAGTTCTTTATTCATTGAAACTACTGTATTAACCGACAGTAACAACGATGGCGTCCTGAACGTAAAGCATGTGCAGCAGGCAGCCGTGACGCAATAGGTCACATCATCTATACGTATATCTGCAAATCACACCGTGTTTCATAATACGAGTTTTTTTGTCATAATAATTATTGATATTCAGATGATTGATTCGCAACTGATAATCGAGTGCCTTTGCATTGGAAACTATAGCTTACATAAGATTACCAAAGAAGGCGGTGTAAACTGAACAAAGTTGAACAAATATGTTGTTGGATACTCCCATGATGGAGAAAACTCTACTTCACCAAATGGCAGCCTTATACAGAGCCTTATTCCTTTCTTGAACTACCCCTCTTTTTCTTCGCTCCATGCAGTAATCAAGTCGATCTTCTACACCACCTTCGTTGAACCACGGTGAAGAACTCGTCCAAGAAAAAGAAGACAATTGAAAAGGTGAGGAGTTTGTCATTGCCGTGCAATAAAGTTACAATGTAACAAGCGTGTCAAGTGTGTCGGTTAATGTGAGCAGGTAGCACTGATACAGCTCATCCTCGAAGAAACTTTTTTTCATCTCAAACATAAAATTTGATTTGAAATATTTTGCGTGTCTCTTTGTGATCGCAAGTTCGTCACCTCTCCAGGGCATAAGCTTCCCTGTAGACATGTTAGCCTGATCACAGACTTGACGTCGTCGTGAGTAATATAGGGCAACCCCCTCAATAAAAAAAACGCATAAAACAAAAACGAAACAACCCAAAACAAAACAACCTAAAACAAAAATCTTGCAACTTAAAAAACTTCCTAGACACCACAAAACAGTAACCATTTTAAAAGATGCTTTTTTTTTATTTATAATGAGCCTTAAATGTATGATTTTTAACATTTATGTTCATTGTATGCAACACCTATGTGTGTGATATGTTTCTCAATACCTTTGTCACTTTTTTACTAAAGACAAATTCTTTGGTAGAAACGATTTTGGACAATAAAAAACAACTCATTCAATCATTTCAAATACTTATAAATGTTGGGTTTGTACAATATCTGCCAAATATACACTGTGAATCAAACACGTTTATAGGTTTTATTACATTTTTAAACACTTCAAATTAACGATCTGGGGATTTATAGGGAGTCAACACTATTGCATACACCTAAACACTAAATTAAGCATTTTTTTATTAAACACACCCAAGCATTTAAAGTATAAATATGTACATTTTGTGTCATATATGCCTGAGGGCACATAGGGATTGCTTTTAATTGGTATCTGCAAGGGGGTGAAGCCCATTCAAAACCAGTCGGCCGTGCTGGGCGCTGACATTTTGAATATTATTAGTTTGGGTGCTTGTATACACACATAATGTCAATTCGATACAAACAATCCGGCAAAATATCAGTTGTTGGATGTTGGGTGCTATTGGGTGGTTAAATTTTGTCCTACCCATGGCCACACAACGAATGAAATGAACGTCAGTCGTCTTGATTTAAATAAACCGCCTCAATGAATACATCTTTTCACCTAAGCGCGCATTGCATTATGAGAAAAAAGAGTATCTGAGCACAATGATCCAGGTGCACTATTATTACACCTGGCCACCTCTAACACATACATCAATTTGTATCACTACCGATTAGTGTATATGCAATGCGGCACCCACAGTATGTGGAAGAAGCGGAGGCAGCCATTGCTTTCTATTGTTGGTACTCTATGTTTTCTTTGTGGTCGGCAAAACATGCGAGACGATGAATTTCTAAAGATGACGTAACGTTTTGCCTCTCTATCTATATAGAACCTCTTTGGGTATCTGTATGCACATGTTTATCTGTCTTTCCTGGTAAAAATGTCAACCCTATACATAATTACCAGTGTTTCTACATACGTGCACACATTTTCATGGCACTTGTATGTCCTGGTCCGGTGTGCTTGGATATAGTGCCCCACAAGTAACCCTCTAAAGAGTGGGGTCAAAGGTCATCTAGAGGTCATTAGAGGTCGTAGGCCAAAAATGATCAGACTTTTCAATTGCTTGGAGTATCCACATGGCATTTGAATACAACACTGACCTCTACACATGGATAGCGGGTCTGAGTCGCCGAGCGTCACAACAGGAAGTTGCTTTTCTACCTTGGTAATATGGCGGGAAACAATGCATACGCCTTGTCAAAGTTAAAGGAATTTTGTATAACAATAGAACATCTGTGTGGAATATGTGCACCAGCAGGTGTATGCATTGTTTCCCGCCATATTACCGAGGTAGAAAAGCAACTTCCTGTTGTGACACTCGGCGACCATTCAACTGTGCGGCAGCCCGCTATATCCATGTGTAGAGGTCAGTGGGATACAATGGTCCTTGGGTGCCCATGTGTTGGCGACCTGTGACCTTAGTGACCTAATGTGAGCTTTGTACCTATTCACAAATCGCGACGGCAGAAGACACGTGCGTTGGGTGAATGCTGTATACTGTAAATTTAAGATGCAAACACCATGTTTAAGAACTTTTAAGTTTGAAATAAACATGTTGTTTAGATCTTAAAATGAAACATGTACATATTAAGAATTCAAATGCTTGGGTGTGTTTAATTTACTGTTAATGTATTTAATTGAGTGTTTTGGTGTTTGCAATAGTTTTACCTCTCTATAGTTTTACTGTTTAACACAATGTTTTAAAAATGTAACGAAAACCCTAAACACTTTGATTTATACTGTAGAAAAAGAATCTAGTGCTAGTTTGTATGCCATTTGGCAGATTTTGAAAGCAAGTACACTTCTAGCGTGCTGCCTTTGATTTGGCATGCCATTGTTATTGATCAGAAAACAAATGTGCTCATGGCACGTGTTAGGTGGGTTAAGAGATAATTTAATCGTATTCACAAATTTCCCTTATCGAGTTTAACCTTTGAACCTTGGTAGATTCTGTATATAACATAAGTCAGTTGTTTTTGAGATAGCTTCCCAAATGCACCGCAAGATATTTGGGAAGCCAGCTCAAAAGCCACTGCCCTAAAACTAGGCTTGTTTGTACTCATTTGAATGGACTTTTCACACTGAATGTGTTCATGAACGTGTGCAATTTTGAAATTTTGAACAAACTGAAATATTTTTGTACTGTAAGCGGCTATGTACGTCTGCAGGAAGCAGAGGGCTATGAGTGTATACTGAACAACCTCTTTTCAGTGTAGTTTTATGAGTAGATTTTTCAAGAACCACGGCCACGTATATCTCTGATACACTAGAAGCGATGTCTGTAGCCAAAAAGTAAGATGATAAAATCAATACAAAACACAAGGATGTATCAACAGAATAGCAATCTTTCCCCAGAGACATGGCTAAGTTTTCGACACTAATGCCAGAGGGTGTTTTGAACCAATCCCAAAATGCATTGCAATGTGCCTATACTGTTCTGTACTAAACAAATGCCAGTACTTAGGGATAAAAAGTATTCAAGAAATTTACGGACCTTAAAACATTTCATGATCATGATAAAATTTCCTTAAGTACTAACGCTTTGTGGGCTAAAATGAGGGTAAAAGTCAGGGTTTTATGTGTTAAAAATATGATTTTTGTGGGATCACATGACCCTATTGAGGTTCAATTTCCCAAAACTGGTGCATTGTGGGATTGACTCAATACACCCTCTGCTCCAACAATGCCATCAAGTAATGAAGTAAACAGTCATGATTATGATGTTACATCTTATATACACCCATCATGATTATTTAGTTTGCTCTGATGATGGAATTCATAGAGTGTCCAAAGCTCACCCGCATGGTCATTTGCGTTGTGTACCCCCTCCCCGGAATTAAAACGGTGTCGGATTCAAGTGAAATTCTTCTGAAACAGAAAAAAATATCCTTTGGTCGGGTAGTGCATCAAATATGAGGGTTTCAACAACTGAAGGAGTACACTATATGTACAACATAATAATAAGCCTACATTTTCACAAATTGCCGACATTGGTCTGTGCGGTCGGATTAAATGGTGAAATTTCTGAAATCTTGTGGTAAATTACGGTAAAACAAAAATGAAAATTGCACTGTTTTGTCAGATTTGCAAATGTTGAATATTTCTATGCTTTGGGCCATAATACCTCATCACATAATACTGTACAGACATACACTGTAAAGAATGTTATAGTTATCACCAATGCGGAGAAAAAAAGCGAGGTTTACTTCAGGTAAAAATGGAGGACAACCCTTTCGGTTGAGTAAAATCTGAGTCAAAGTTCAGTACACCTTACACAAAGCAGCGTTTTACCCAATACAGCGCAATATTTACTCAACTTTGACTAAGGTTTTACCCATCAACAGAAAGAAACTTTTAATCAACAATGAGTAAAATTTAAAATATTTTTAGTTTGTACGAATAGACCAACAACAAAAGTACT
The DNA here is from genome assembly GCA_023653785.1 of Ophioderma brevispina. Classification (NCBI taxonomy): domain Eukaryota; kingdom Metazoa; phylum Echinodermata; class Ophiuroidea; order Amphilepidida; family Ophiodermatidae; genus Ophioderma; species Ophioderma brevispina. The sequence continues at coordinate 14,746 of JAMKCH010062759.1, forward strand.
TTAAAACATGTCTTTCAAATTTTTAATTCAATTCAACGCATTAGTGTTATAACTGTGAAATATCTGAACATCTTAATTTGCCTTTTAACAAGGCTTTATACACATTGTAGATTTTTTTAAACAAATGTTCTGGACGCTCCCAATTTTTTATGCTCCCGATTTATGCAACTCTTAAAATACATAATCAAAGGATACTCATCAAATTAAAAGTATAGAAATACATACCAAACAAAGTTAAACCCCGTGGTTAAACCCCCTAATATAAAAATTCGAAATGAGGAGATTCAACTTTGGATATGTTTATGTTAAGGTGTATATCGTTTTTATTACAGTTAAACAACAATTAGAGGTGCATTTCGGAATTTAAGTACCTTCTTTTTAGTTTGTACGATTCAGGTATACGGCATTGTTGAAAATAGGTTATTTCAAAAATTTCTGTTGATTCTGATGATGCGTGTTGATGTTATGTATATTATTTTGTATTTTTGTGCCCTGTTGTGATTTTTATCCGTTTATGGAAATCGAATTTGCGCGTAATATTAGGCACACAGGCACAAATTTAGATTTTTTACCTGATATATTTTGGTTAATTAGTTCTTCCAAGCTTGGAGACTTAAAAGCCACATCAGTATACCACGATTACAGTAATTATGATCAACAGTAAGTGCTTGTAACACTGAAGTCCTATAAATGCGCCAATTATGCACCCTAAAATATTTTCAACAACGGGGTCATTTTTGACCCCGTTTTGAGTCAACTATGCACCGACTAAAATGGGGTTAAAATGTTGACCACTTTTGTGGTAAAAATCGTGTGAAATTACCCTTTTTGTGTTCATAATTTTGACCCCATTTTTTAGTCGGTGCTTAGTGTACGGAGCACATCATTAGATTTCCAAGGCATGGAAGTTTGGATCGTGTCAGATTTATTTTCGTCGCCTGTACAGTAAAAAAGTACAGTGCAATTAACAGTAAATTAGGCCTACTGTAAAAAAAAAATGTTTGGCTGTAATATGCAAAATACAGCAAAATACTGTAAATTTTGTGTCATCTTTTCCAGGCATGTAATGACTCAATTTAAAAGTGGCCCTTTCATTCGATTTTATAATGAGTATCAACATTATTATACATGGAAAATAGTATATACTTCACAGGAAAATCCTGGCAGCAATTCTACCAACAAAACCCCCGTAAAATACAGCTTTTACAGGTTTCCATTCAAATTCACTGCATATTTTACAGTTTTATGTAATATATTTTACCACAAACTGTA